>CM076975.1:41125149-41368622 GCA_039105355.1 Benthosema pterotum | reverse complement strand
TTAACTCTTGAGGGTGTAAAAATGAAACCAAATGGACCCGCAAGGGTCCATTTGTTTTTATGCTCTCAAAGAGTTACATCTGGTTGGTTAACCAGCTGCCCCCCCCCCCCCCCCCCCCCCCCAGGGTGGCCTGGCAAAGGCAAAACTGCCCCGGTGGGAAAATATGTGCCAATCCGCCCCTGACTATACCTGATAACAAAGCACTGCTTTTTGCAGCCAATTCCCATGCTATCACCTATAGTATAACCACCAGGCACAGTGCATGTTCTTACTCAATGCAGCCCAGCATAGACATTTCCACATATTGCCTATATACTGCTATAGTACTACTACACCGACGATCATTCTAGGGCGATTCTGGGGTATTAGCAACACAAAGGCTATAGGTTGGGCCTGTAGTGGTACACTAAATATATAATAAATATATACTAAGGTACTTACTAGGCCCTATGTGGTTTATTTACTCATTTTGGTACACACCATGGTCTATCAGTAGGCCTATGTGTGTGAGTGAATGAATGAATGCAATGAAAAATATTAATATTATTATTAAAAATATTAAATTAGTATAAAATTACAATTGACAAAAAGGTTTTATAAAACGTTATAGGAAAAGCTATAGGAACTCTTCAATTTTACAGTCTACTTATTTACAGTTTATTCGACCCGTCAATTCTTGCGATAGCAGGCGAACGGGGGATGGGCGAAAAGTGGATGGAGCAACGTCGGACGAAAAGATAATGTTTTCGGGTGATACGTTGGCGATTTAGGCAAGGGCAAATTAAATTCAAGCGTCACCCTGGCTGTTAAAACATGCAGTCACTCCAGCATGGATGTGTTATGGTGGAATCGGTGACCTGCTAAAAACATGTGATAATCGTCACCTACCTCCTCACCACACAGGAAATGCGTCGCAATGTAAATCCGTGGCAGTTTGTTTATTAGCAGAGTTCAACATGTAGCTGCATTCAGGTCTCATATTTATAAGACCTCCACGTAAGTCCACTATACGGTCGAAGTTTTAACAGGTTAGTTGGCCTGTTCTTCTTTCACTTTCCCACACAGTGCTCATTCTCCCGTCTCTTTCAATCTCCCACTCTTTCTTTTTATCTGGTTCTCCTTTGTCTGTTATTGCCTGTTTCATTCCCATTCCCCTCTGTCTGCCTGCCTGCCTCATTTCCTCCTATGTGTGTCTCTCTTTCTTCTTTAACCCCCCCCCACCACCCCCCCCCCCCCCCCCCGTCTATCTCTTCATTGTTTTCACAGACTACAGCCTGTCAGTGTGTTGATGTTGTTCAAGCAGACAGATTTGGAATCAGATTGTTTGTTTTTTCATCAGGGTCTGAAACAGCCAGAAATGAATGAAAAATGATCTCGGTGAATGAGATCTGAATCACATTTCAGAGCTGGTTTAAAAATGCACTTCATATACCCAAGTGTCTCTGACTGTCTGATATTTATTTCGAAACTTTGTCACTAGCCGAAGACACTCCGTCGCATCGCCACTCGCCCTGAGCTTTTAAAACGCCTATTTTCAACGAGCAGCACCTTCGCACGATGCGAGCGATGACCCAGCGATGACCCAGCGATGACATTTTACTAGAATACATGTTTTTTCAATGAGACTGCAATGTCATCCTCTATACTCGCTCGCAGTGTCCATTTGAGCCCGCTTTCCCGTCCCTAAACACTTCACATCTACACGCCACTATTTATTGATTGGTTTGAGGCAACGTCGTGACGCTTCAACAAAAGAGAGACAATCTGCACACCATTCCCGATGCTCGGGAGCATCAAATGGTGGTGTAGCAGATTTTCTTTCTTTTGTTTAACCCATTGTGTCCTGTCTAGATTTCTAGTTTCTGAATAACAAAATATTCAAAGATTTGCAACCCACGTTTTTCACGACGATTTTTCAAAAAAAATAGCAGAGATACAAGCTCATATGAGCTTGTAGATCTGCTATTTTTCATAGTTAAAACATAATGCTGAGAACACCAAAACGCGTTCAGTACACTAAAGGGTTAATCATGTTATATTTTTAATCTAGCACCCTACCCAAATTGGGTTGTTTGGATGTGCGTGTTCTTTTCACTTTTCTAACGTCGTGACGCTTACAATTGCTCGACGGCGATGTCTGAATAGACAGATCCGGCCTCATCATCGCCCATTGCAAATTGTGTGCGATTTGTGCGTGCCGAAAGATATCATATCTGAGAAACAACAACAACACAGGTTTGCCTGCATTCTGAACACATGTAGCCTATAATACCATGAGGCTCATGACCCAGTCTGCTCTGATAAAGGTGGAAAGTGGCTTGTTAGAGACCTTCCCTGAGAGCTCTCTTTCTCTCTCTCTCTCACTCTTCTCCTCTCTCTCTCTCGCTCTCTCTCTCTCTCTCTCTCCTCTTCTCTCTCTCTCTCTCTCTGTATGCAGATCCTCTCCTCCCCTTCTCTTCTAAACATTTATATGTTCGCTTTTCTCACTATCTCTCTCTCTCTCCTCTCCCTACCTCTTTTGTCTGCAGGCTTCCCTCTTATCTCTTTGTTTTCCGCTTTCACCCTATATTTTACCTTTGCTTTTCTCTGTCTCCTCCACCACTATCGTCATCCTCCCAACACACACCACACACACGCGCATGCACACACACACACCATGCAGGGGCGATCTAGATGCCCAGACTGCCCCCCCTACATGCCCAGACTAGAGTTCTCAAACTCTGCCCGAACCCGACCAGGACCGAACCCGAACAGGCCCGAACCCACATTTAGGGCCGGGTAGGGCCGAAAATCTATCCTAATCAATAGGGCCGGTAGGGCCTAGGGCCGCATGAAAACATAATATAATATTGAATTATTTTAATATAGTAAGAATAATAGTTATTTTCTGTATTTACCCATTATGAAGATGGTGCTGATTGCATTTCAATTTTAATCTGTGGTGAATTCTCAAATTTTGCCCAAACCCGACAGTTTTAGGGCCGGGTAGGGCCTAAAATCTATTCCATTTAGTAGGGCCGGGTAGGGCCTAGGGCCTGAAACTGTTAGGGCCGGGTAGGGCCGGGCCTTCATTTTCAGGCCCGTTGAGATCTTTAGCCCAGACTGCCCCACCAAACATGGTGGCATGCAAAACCACCCAAGATATTTCAGTGCTTATATTTAAACGTATTTAAAACACTACTGAAAATGGTCTGGGGGCAGAAGCGGCCGAAGCGACACGGCGATGAAGCTGCCCCCCTTACCATTTTCTTCTGCCCCCCCCAATCGGGAAATGTTACATCCACCCCTGACACACACACACAAGCACACACACGTGCGCAGAGTTTGTGGGTGAGGTTTTGTGCCTCCAGCCCTGGTGGTTAGCGGTGCTGGTTGGATCGATAGTGCTCATGAATCCATCCCAGGAAAGTCAATTACTAACCTGCACAGACTGACTGTTTTTTGGAGGGGGTGGTTGGGAGATGGCTGCGTGTTTATAGAACTATATTAATGATATAATGCTGTGTTAACCTTCCCTGAGCCTGAGCCTATACAGTACATGTGGAAATCGTTGATATCATGAAGAAAGCCTTGTATCTCCATGATACAGTGGTCCGGGGACCACCAGTGGTCCTTGAGAGAGCCCCTAGGTGGTCTCCAAGAGTTATAATGTTTACACTCTCAAGAGTTATAATATTATCATCTTGTGAATTAGCCCAAGTCTACACAACTAGAGAATGTAGAAGATTAATGGTCATTTTTATCTGTTTTGTTTTTATCTGATTTGTTCCCCAAATCCAGCCTGGTATTGTGGACAAAAACAAGATACATCTTTAGTTTTGTGGGTCTGTGTGGCTAAAATGTCCTCAAATGGTAGTCCGTGACTCAAATGCTGAATAAATAGTGGGCCCTGGGATCAAAAAGGTTGAAAACCCCTGCCATGATACATGTTTTATTTTTGTTGTTTGTGTTTTTCCTTTATATGATAGTAATTAGTGAAGATTGACAGGAAAGTAGGGAGGAGAGAATGGGAGAGACATGCAGCAAAGTTTGTCCTGAACGGGTCTCGAACACGTGACACGCGGTCAGGCCAGAGCCTATATGTGTCATGCGCCACTTGCCCAGCGTGCGTCACATAATACATGTTTTATACATGGTGGGATATGGGTATTTAATGTCCTACTTTGTCACTGTCAAGAATGTTTGAAAATAGCTGATCTGCGTTGGTACAAGGTCACGACCGTGTAGATCAGTGCTTCTCATACCATGGCCTGTTGTTTGTTCTGGGTTTGAGCTACGGACCACCATTTCATGACATTCAGCCAGGGCAGTTGTACATAAACATTTCCCAATTGGGCGTCAGGAGAAAATGGTATGTATGTATGTATGTTATGTATGTATGTATGTATGTATGTATGTATGTATGTATGTATGTATGATGTATGTATGTATGTAGTATGTATGTATGTATGTATGTATGTATGTATGTATGTATGTATGTATGTATGTATGTATGTATGTATGTATGTATGTATGTATGTAGTATGTATGTATGTATGTATGTATGTATGTATGTATGTATGTATGTATGTATGTATGTATGTATGTATGTATGTATGTATGTATGTATGTAATGTATGTATGTATGTATGTATGTATGTATGTATGTATGTATGTATGTATGTATGTATGTATGTATGTATGTATGTATGTATGTATGTATGTATGTATGTATGTATGTATGTTGTATGTATGTATGATGTATGTGTTGTATGTATGTATGTATGTATGTATGTATGTATGTATGTATGTATGTATGTATGTATGTATGTATGTTATGTTATGTATGTATGTATGTAATGTATGTATGTATGTATGTATGTATGTATGTATGTATGTATGTATGTATGTATGTGTATGTATGTATGTATGTATGTATGTATGTATGTATGTATCATCGCCGCACCCATACCATTTTTGGTTACAGGACTTTTATTAGGCAAGTAAAGCATCAATAATAACATCAGTTGTTGTTGAAGTTGCAACAGACACGCAGCATGCATAAAGCTAAAGGTCTGACTCAGAGAGTTTTCTGTCTTGGGGTCTAATTGTGGGCTAAAAGTGGTGGTCCGTGGCTCAAATTTTGAATAAATGGTGGGCCCTGGCACCAAAAACATGAAAACCCCTGATTTATATAAAGACAATTATGCTGCAGACAAAGCCAACTCTGGTTGTGACAAATCATGACAACAGATTATTATCATACAATATCTAATTAGTGAGAAAGAACCAACAATGGCAGAATACACAGCACATTTTGTCGCATTTTTCTTCTTAGAAATTATTTGATTGTCCCATTGTGTGTGTTGTCACAACCCAAGTTGTCTTTGTCTGCAGCGTAATCGTCTTCATATAATTAATTTTGGAATAGTCTGGGGAAAATAAATGGGGAGTTCATTTCTGTGCCGTGGGTATAATCGTGAAAGGGGCAGGACTGCTCAGCTCTATTCTAGAGTTATAGATCCCCTAGTGTCCATTTGATTACCAACTCTCCATCATTTAGCCGGGGACCACCTGGAACTCCCTCATGGACTACTCATTTGGTTCTCTGTCAGCTATTTTTGCCACTTTATTAAAACATGCTAAATTGTGTCTTTGTTTTATAAATATTATACAATGAAAAGTATCATAAAAAGTGACTAAAGAAAAATAATTGGAGCAGATGTTTTTGACTTCCAAGGTTACTTTGTGCCCAACAGCACCGGTTTGCCATTAGTCTGGGTCACCTAGATGAGGTTGGAGAACACAAGCTGCAGGGATGCAGACAAACCTATTAGTAAACAGCCTGAGGCAACAGCAAATCCTTCCTGCTCTCTCTCCGTCTGTTAAATCCAATCCGGTTGACCTCAGTTCAGTGCCAGCGGCTTGCTTTATACCTTTTTGTTCGGACTAGATTCTAGGGCAGGGGTTTTCAATCTTTTTGACACCAGGGACCACAGCATTTGAGCCACGGACCACCATGTGATGACGTTTTAAGCCCCAAAGACCTAAAACTAAATAAATTGTTTTGGTTTTGTTCACAATTCCAGGCTGGATTTTGCAAACAAAACAGTGTAGACTTCTTAATTAAATAGTGCTAATTCAGATGATGAATATTTTTAACTCTTGAGAGTGTGAAAATGAAACCAAATGGACCCGCAAGGGTCCATATGGTTTCATTTTACATTCTTAAGAGTTACATTTGGTTACCCAACTTTCCATCATTTAGCCTAGGGACCATTTTCGGACTAGAATCTAGCCTTTCTGATTTCTAGTTTTAGGTTCTAGTTCCTGGCACTAGATTCTAATTCACAATGCTACATTCTAGTTTTAATAGATAGATACTAGTTTCTGATGCTAGACTCTAGGCTAAATTCTAGTGTTTGACGCTAGATTCTAGTTTGACATTAGATTCTAATGTTTGACACTAGATTCTTGTTTCTGACTCTAGATTCCGTTTTTTGATGCTAGATTCTAGTTTCTGATGCTAGATTTTAGTTTCTGACACTAAATTCTAGTTTTTCTTGGGGGGAAAAAAATCTATGTTCCTGTGTCTGTGATGCTCAACATATTTCATACAAAGGAACCCCAGAATTATCTATATTTGGCCACGGACCCCCACCTGACACATTGTTCTATAGGGAACCCTGGAAGCAAGGATTTGAGTTAAAAATGTTTGCATCGGAAATAATATATTCAAAGAATTTTGACACATTTTCACAGTATTTTTTTTAAATAGCAGACCGCGCTGATGCCGTGCACCCTCTAGGGCTGCCGCGATCGCTGTATAACTTTAGCTCTTGATTAATTGTCATGCAAATAATCGCTGGTTAGTTATTTAATTGTGTTGAAAGGTAGATAAAAGAGCGGGGAATTGTGCGATGTGGAAATAATGCCGGAAAAAAATATGGTGCTCATCGCCGTATCATTTATACAGACGACTGGTGAAATGATGAATTGATTATGCAAAAAAATAATTGTGATTATAGTAGCCGAATAATAATTGCGATCCGGGGCACAGGCGTACCAAAGCAGGAGATCACAACATGACAGGCTGCAGATTTTTTTTCCAGGACAACTGTGACAAAGGATTATCATTTAGCATAGTAGAGAGAATAGTTGTCGTTACTTGGCACCCACACACACACCAGGGGCGGATGTAACGTTTCCCAATTGGGGGGACAAGAGAAAAGAGAAAATGGTAGGGTGCGATGAAGTCGCACCCATACCATTTTTGGTTACAGGACTACAGTAAAACATCAATAATAATATCAGTTGTTGAAGTTGCAACAGACATACAGACTCAGAGAGTTTTCTGTTTTCAATGATGACAGGCTGTTGGTTTAGTGGTGACACAGCTGTACCCGTAGTTAGTTAGTAGCAGTAGTAGTGTTTCAAATCATTTAAAATATAAGCACTTTAATTTGAAATATCTTGGATTGTTTTGCATGCCATCGCTGTAGTTATAGCTGTAGTTATAGTTAGTAGCAGTAGGCTAGTAGTGTTTCAAATCATTTTAAATATACTGTAAGCACTTGAAATATCTTTGAAATGTGGATTGATTGCATGCCATCATGTTTGGTGGGGCAGTCTGGGCATTTAGGGAGGGATTGCACCCCCCCAATCATGCCCATGCCTAGATCCGCCCCTGACACACACACACACACACACACACACACACACACACACACACACACACACACACACACACACACACACACACACACACACACACACACACACACACACACACACACACACGCACACGGAGTGTATTTTTGTCTCCAGTGCGTCTCGCCTTGCCTTTGGAGGAAGTGTGATCTGAGCACGTAGAATCTGCATGTTGACAAGGCGTCACAGTTAATTTCACAACATGTCAACACAAAGAAGAATGAAACATTCCTCAGCACTGTCTTGGCAAAGAGACCGTAGCCTAGTAGTCGACAATGTTAAAATGCTGCTTTGCCAACAGAATTTCAGCTTTAGCCCCAAGAGAAGAGAAACACTATTAATCCCCAAGAAGAATAAATTCAGTTATTTTGTCTCGGCGAAAAAAAAAAAAAAATATATCCAGAAAACTAGGAATAAGATAGTAGTAGAGAAATATGGCGATCAAACAGAGCTTAGGCTGTAACTTGTAATGTTTGTCAGGCTGATTATGGTGAATTTAGAATTAGCTTGTGTTGCATTGATGCCAATGTACACGCCCTGTTGAGCAGGGGCGGATGTAACATTTCAAAATTGGGGGCGCAGAAGAAAATGAAGCCGCACCCATACCATTTTCGGTTACAGGACTTTTATTAGGCAAGTATAAGCATCAATAACAGCATTAGTTGTTGTTGAAGTTGCAACAGACACGCAGCATGCATAAAGCTAAAGGTCTGACTCAGAGAGTTTTCTGTCAATGATGAAATTCTGTTGGTTTAGTGGTGGTGACACAGCTGTAGATAGTTAGTAGCAGTAGTAGTGTTTCAAATCATTTAAAATATAAGCACTTTAATTTGAAATATCTTGGGTTGTTTTGCATGCCATTGTGTTTGGTGGGGCAGACTGGGCATTTAGGGGGGCATTGCCCCCCCATTGCCCCCCCCCCCCCCCCCCCCCCCCCCCATGCCCATGCCTAGATCCGCCCCTGCTGTTGAGTATGAACAGAAGTTCAAACTTTGGGTCATTCAGCAGAATTAGTATTTTTTTTATTTTGCAGTAGACAGACGCACAGACGATCCATAATCTAAAGGGGAGTGTTCTTTTGACGGATACACTTTTACAAATCAATGAAGCAACAGATAAGACTTTAGCTCACCGTTCTGATGTTTGTTCTGTTAATGAATAAATGAATACTAAGGCTGCTAAAAGTTATCCACCCAGACAGTAAATGCTCCTCCAGCTCCATTGATTTGACATTATCAGCAGCCGGTGGTCATTCTGTGGGGATGTTGCGTATACACCCCTGGTTCTGCTCAGAATTTATATTAAATGCCTGCATGCCCTAGGAGTGATTTATACACGGCGGTAACATTTCCCAAACTTTTTTTTTTATTTATTTATTTATTTTAATAACGCAACACTGAATCATGATGTGAGCTTGTAGCTTGACTGTTTCAGCTTGTTGATTGTTGCGCTACACATTTAACACACATTTAACCGCGAGTGCTTGTTTGTCGTTTTCTGACATATGCCACCTCTCAAGCTAGTGCAATCGGTAAAAAAAAAAACTTTATTGCCAGATCTCCTAAACAGGATGTGTGATGACGTCATCCTGTTTCTGGTGTCTTGACTAACGATCCGAGCAAAAAGTTCTGGGTCAAAAGTCAGGAAGTGACGTCTAGCAACAGTCGATCCACCCCTGCGCCAACGACAACTAGAAGGAGATTCCCAGGAAGGGCTCCTGAATGCATTGGATTGAATGGGTGTGAATGGGACAAAAACAAAAAAATGGCCGCGCCCATTGTCCCAAATGAATGTCAGCAATGGGATCTGGGATCAGACGATGTGCTCGGACTAATAGATGGATTAAAGAATGAAATCTACATTTCATTGTGTTCTGCGCCGTCCGTGTGTGCGTTATCCCACGGTAATAAAACGACGAGCGCGACTTCTGCAGTCCAGGAGTTAACTAGGCTACTGTATGTCTTATGATTTTCTATTGAAATCAAACCCTTTCTTGTTGGGCTCAGTCTATTGGATTAATTCTTCATTGATACTTCCTTTAATTAAATGCATGTCTATCGTATCCGTCTTCATACCTTCTTATATAGCTGAGGTCTTTTATCTGTACGTTTATTTATGCACAACTCTATATCAAACAATGTATTATGGTAATCCGCCCACATTAAAATAACTTTTCAATTTCACTTTCACACAAGGCACGGACCTATTTCCTCTAGTAGAAAGCATGGCAGTCTATTTGAAAGGCGCGACACCCACAGCCATCAACCCCCAACCCCCACCAACCCCCCAACCAGCCCCCAAGCCGTGTCAATCCACTGCTTTCATTCTCGTTGTGCCTGTGTGCATCCGCCTCACTGGCCGTTCTGACACCCAAATTGCTGCTCGGTAGAATTATGACCTCATTGGATCATGCGGTGTATCATACGGTGTACTGTAGGCAATCTTAAATACCACAGACAGAGGCGCCTGTCAGCGGTGATGACTCTATCTTCCAGGAGAGCTACGTGAAGTAGACAGGTCATGTCCAAAAGGTCTTTCAACAACACCGCTGGATTGGGGGAAGGCTTGGATCTATATACGCACCAAACTTTTCTCGCAAATGTTTTCAAAGTCTATTCCGAATTCTCTGATGTAGGTCCGGCCAGGTAATTCGGTTCTTTTGACCAGGCATGGCTTAAGCCAGACATCAGAAGCCAAGCTATAATCATAACTGACATTATCACGGGGCTTGTAGGTGAGCAGGCAAAGAACTGAGCAAATATGTATAGATACACACAAGATCCTAAGCTTTCATTGATCTCTGGTGGGGGCAGGGGGGTGTACTGTGTGTCACTGTGTATGTTTGCACAGTAGCTTTGCGAAGTCGTCATTGCAAATCTTGGCTGCAAGGAAAAGTCATAAAAGTAGTCACGTTGTGTGTCCTGGTGAGTCTGTGACAGGTACTGGTACGCAGTGTTGCCAACTGCCAAAATCCAAAATGCACTAGAATGCGCTAGATGCCTGCCTGGAAGGGTATATGACCATTAAATGACCATTAATCGTCTACATTCTCTAGTTGTGTAGACTTGGGCTAATTCACATGATGAATATTCTTGAGTGCGTAAAAATGATTTCATTTTTACACTCTCAAAGAATTACATCTGGTTAACCAACTATCCATCATTTACCCTGGGGACCAGTGGTTGAAGACCACTGTCATAGGAGGAAAAATGGTGAAAAATGAGGGTTTTATCTCTGGCGCCTGTCAATCAATTTCCCCCCAACTCACCAGCCAAAAAACACTAGATTTTCCGCCAGGAGTTTTTCACTAATCTTGGCACTAGGGGGGTCTGGAAAAGAGCTAAATATAGTGACAAATACGCCAAGTTGGCAACACTGCCGGTACGCCTTCCACATTCCCTGCATGGTGTCACCGTAATAAAGAACAGGTGCTATGAAACATTATCTCTAAAAACATCAAAAAGGGACAGTACTGAGACGAGACCAGATGGTTGGAAATGAGCAGGGTTTTTTTTTTTTTCCCACCCCCAAAAAAATATCTCGATTAAAAAAATCCTCCTGTCTGTTTTACCTCTGATTTGACAAACCAGCACCTTGTGGTGCAGGGAGAAAAGAAGAACTCCAACTGACAGGCAACCTGTCTGTTAGGAAAGTTAGAACTAACAGTTAGAACTATAACAGTTGTCAGATGTTAGACTTCTGCAGTTCACTCGAAATTGGAACACATGTGCATTGTTGTTTTTTTTTACTCTGGATCTCCATATAGCTGGGGTTTTCAACGGGTATTCCGAGGACCACCAGTGGCCCCTGAGAGGATTCCAGGTGGTCCCCAGCCTAAGTGAAAGTTAATTAGTTGGTTAACCAAATGTAACTTTTTGAGAGCGTAAAATGTTTAAACGCGTAAAAAAACATTTCATGCGTACACATGAAATGTTTGAAAAAGGTTGAAAACCACTGACATATAGGGCATGCGGGTGGATTGGTGGTTCTGGACAACCGGCTATATTGAAATACAGTACATCCATTTATTGGTCTAAACCCTAGGCTTGGCCTGGGTCTTTGTCTGAACGCTGTAAACCACTTTTAGAACAAACTTCAGAACCATGGACAGTTCAGTTATGCTTTGTGTTCAGAACCATGGACAGTTCAGTTATGCTTTGTGTTCAGAACCATGGACAGTTCAGTTATGCTTTGTGTTCAGAACCATGGACAGTTCAGTTATGCTTTGTGTTCAGAACCAGGGACAGTTCAGTTATGCTTTGTGTTCAGAACCATGGACAGTTCAGTTATGCTTTGTGTTCAGAACCAGGGACAGTTCAGTTATGCTTTGTGTTCAGAACCATGGACAGTTCAGTTATGCTTTGTGTTCAGAACCATGGACAGTTCACCACTTTCTGCTCACCACCAGGCTTTGTGTTGAACACCTGCAGGCTTTGTAATGCGGTCCATGGACAGCTCCATTCAGGTCTACTCCAATAGCACAGTGTTTTAACCTTTTTGGCACCATGGCCCACTATTTCGTCAGCATTAGAAGCATAGAATCTGGTGCTTTGGTCCTCATGTCGCCCAAGGCTGTTTTCCTTTTAGAGCCATCTAAATATTTTTCTTTTTTTTTGTCTAAAATCATTTTTGTTCATACTAAAATGTTCCAATTTCCTTGAGTGATGCATCATATGAAAGCTTACATTATATACTTTAATAATCTGTAAAAAACTGAAAGTTGACCCTGGGGGCTGGGCTACTTGAGCATCAAAGTATCAGATTGTGACACATTTTAGAAAGGACAGTGAGAAAGGACACGCAAGAGTCCCTAGATCTAAATCCTTAAATAATATGTAAGGTTTTACACAGATAGAGGTGCCATGAGGCATACTTGAGAGGGTATTTAAAGAATGAATGGGGTTAACTTGGATTTTACATTCCAGGCTGATTTCAGGATGTCATAATAATGATATACTACCTAATGCATGTTTACTTTCTCCCATGACTGAATATTCTGTAGTAATCTACGTTCCAATCAGACACATGGTGTCGGTGTACTTGCTGAGCCCAGAGGAATCACATTGTGTGATGTGTGAATGTCTGACAGCATCGCTGGGTTTGTATTTCTCACCTCCAGTGAAGGTTTTCTTCTGAGGGTACGCAGCATGGTACGGTACGGTACGCCATGTTAGGGTGAGAACCGTTAACTGTTGTCATGGTCTGTTTTAGTTTTTTTTTTTTTTTTTTTTTTTTTTGGTCTCCTATGTAAAGCACTCTCGTTCCCTCGTGCTGGGTAAATAAAGTTCATCCATTCAATCAACTAAACCTAACTAAAAAAACGAAAACTATAATTAAAAAAAGCATTTAAGTTAATTAAAACTAAAATTTAAAAAAAAATTAAATGAAAACTTCATTTAAATTTTGTTTTAAATGAAAACATCATTTAAAAAAAATGATCACTAAACTGAAACTGCATTGTGTGTTCACAAAACTAACTAAAACTAACTGACATACACTGACCATAGAGAAAATACCCTTGGTTTTAGTTTTTAGCAACATTTATATACATTTCAGATATGTATTATTCAAAGTTGGAAATGATGGACCAAAGTCAGGTTTGTTTGTGTTTTTTAAATGGTATTTTTTCTAATGAATGAGTTCTAATGACTCTGATATTTTTGAATCATATACCTGATGAATAAATCAAAGTAAAAACCTGAAATTAAACTAAAATTAAAGACAAAGCATTTCAACCAAATTTTCACCCAAATAAAAACTAGCAAACTCACTCTAAAAACTAACTTAAATAGAAAATAAAATATAAAAACTAAACGAAACTATCCAAACTATTGTAACATAACACTGCACTGTGTACAGTACATGCACTACCATGTTCAAGTGCACAAAAGCCTATAGACAGCGGTGGTGAACATGTCCTTGCAGTATTATGCAGTATGATGACAGAGATCACTAGAGCTGCCTGAACTCCTTCACTATAAGCACTAGTCTTTGTACACAGTGTTTGTGTGAAGAGGATATTATGGTGACGGGATGAAGCTCATGGCCACGAGATAGGAGGAGGTTATATGTCATTGTCTGCATTGTATATCTCTTCTGGTTAGCCTAAGAGATGTCAGGCCTCTTGTAAAAAATAAAATAAAATAAGGCTATGAGATTCACTGGAAATGTGCCCTCTCTCCAGGGGCGGGTCTAGGCATGGGCATATGAAGGCGTGAGCGCCGAAACGCGTTCGTTTCTCTAGGTAGACTGCTGCTGTGAAACTAAATAAAAGAAAACTCATGAACTATATGCGAGTGCGGATATGTGCCCTCTCTCCAGGGGCGGGTCTAGGCATGGGCATATGGGGGGCAGTGCCCCCCTAAATGCCCTGACTGCCCCACCAAACATGATGGCATGCAAAACAATCCACATTTCAAAGATATTTCACATTATAAGTGTTTATATTTAAAATAATTTGAAACACTACTACTGCTACTGACTAACTACAGCTGTGTCACCACTAAACCAACAGCATTTCAAAGCATTTGAAAACAGAAAACTCTGAGTCAGACCTTTAGCTTTATGCATGCTGCGTGTCTGTTGCAACTTCAACAACAACTGATGTTATTATTGATGCTTTACTTGCCTAATATAAGTCCTCTAACCGAAAATGGTATGGGGGCGACTTCATCACCCGTGGCGCGAAGCGACATGGGCGAGAAAGCCGCCCCCATACCATTTTCTCCTGCCCCCCAATTGGGAAATGTTACATCCGCCCCTGCCCCCCTCTCTCCCTCTCTCTCTCTCTCTCTCTCTCTCTCTCTCTCTCTCTCTCTCTCTCTCTCTCTCTCTCTCTCTCTCTCTCTCTCTCTCTCAAAGCATGTTGAATTCAATCATTTGGTTGTAAATGTGCAACACAAACAAACAAACATAATCTTGCTTGTGGTCTACACTACACATCAGGGAGGTGGAAAAAGTATCGTCAGACAATTTGACAGATGTGACAGATAAAAAAAATAAAGTAAACGTTTGATCCTGGCTTTTACTGTCGCTGTGATAATATTGGGATTTCACAGAGCCGTGGTTGAAGCCAACGCCTGTTACCTTTTGCAACAATACTCTGTGTGAAGGGAAAACAGCCACAGGCTTCTCCTTGATATTGTAATATATACAGTACTTGTCCTCCAATAATTAAAGGTAGTGAGCTGTTGTGATAGCCAGGGGCCCTAGGGTGAATGCACCTCATACTGAACCTATACATCACACCTTGTTACATTACATTGTACTGTACACCATTTATGAATAAGCTGAATTATTATACAAAACAAAACACTTGGCAGATGCAAAACAATACATCATGCAGCCAAGGGGTCACGGGGAATAATAGCAAAAATAATAACCGGCTTGTTGTTTTGGATGCTTTGTTTTGTTTTGTTTTTTTCTTAAATATTTGTGCATTCTGTAGCAATCAGAACTGCTTAATGCTTAGTTTGTTGTTAGGCCTCACACCGAAACAAGCAGACATCTCAAGCACTAATAATACTTCAAAAAGAAGTGTTATGTTAAGTGGAATGTTAACTGGTTGCCTTAAGCTGTACGCTTTGTGTGGAATTTTTGTTTGTTCTTGCGTGTTGAATGGCTTGATAAATGAACACGGTAACTGCTACGTTATATGAAAGCTTGAATCATGTGCTATTGGACAGACTTCACATCTGTGTTACGAAAACATATAATACATAAGAGAGTAAACCAACAGTCCAGACATTTGGGTTGTGATAACAATGACGCGTGCTAACAAGGGCACAGATTCCTGCAGCAATGTAAAAAAAAATCACACAGACACATGTGTGAATTGAGTGGTGCTGCGCTGCTTTGTGCACTCTGTATTGGTGAAACAGTACCTCCTGTTGTGACAACAGTACCACTTGTACATGTACAGGAGTAGGGAGGGAGAAAAGCTAGGCCTTGGAGTGGTTGTTCCAACCACTGGTTAAAGTCAAATTATCTGTATTCCTAAGGATAGGTTTTTACCATATGCTACATATACCTACAGTATATTGATCCATTCACTACTGTACCGATAGGGGGGGAGTTGTCAGGGGTGGGGGGTCAAGTCCAAGCCAGGTACCGCCAACATGGGGACCAATTAGGTCTCTAACTAAAAAGGTTCCCAGCTTGGACATGAAGCTGTGAAGACAGTGCGATCGAAGTGGGAGGAACCTTGCAGGCGCATGGCTGTGTGTGCGTGTGTCTCACCTGGTTGACTTCATTTAGATTGCTGTCATGTCTCTGAGCTCTTTATTCGTGGAGACGTCCAGTCGGGTCTATGCCTTGGAGGACAGTCACCTGTATGGAACCATACAGTAGATCACATATTATAGCTCAGATGTATGCGGCATACAGTATGATGACCAAGATCACTAGAGCTGCCACAACTCCTTCACTGCGTCACTCACCTCACTGCCTACAGTGTATTTACTATTATCACTATGAATGTTAAATGGCCGATGGCTTTTTACGAAATAAGTGTTTTAGTTAAAACAATGTATAATACTTTCAATCTCTCGCGTCAGGGCAAGACGCAGTATATTGGCTTTCGTTGAATTAAACATTTTTACTTTCTCTCCTCAGCTCTGAACTATTTTTCCTATTGATATGCGTTCCACCATATTCTGTCAAGATGTTTTTCAGTGGTGCAGCCACTCCTGCATGGGCTGTGAAAACAAAAATAGCCTTTGGTTGCTTTCCACCATTAACTGCCAATGTTGCACAGCGACAGCCTAATACACACACTCATTAACTGTAGCTGTGTTGATTTTGGGTGTAACAGTGAAGTGTATTTTTACCGTAATACACAAACCAAAAATCGGAGCACGGAGATAAGGAGTTCAGGCAGCGGACAGCAAGATGATATTGCTCAGATGGCTTTTATTTCAGCGAAGCATCGGCAGCATTACAGCAGGCAAAGTTGGCCTGGGCCGGAGCCCAGGCCAACACGTGTGTGCCGTCGTGGTGACCACACAGACTGACTCCAGATCACAACATTTGATATGATTTTTATACATTTTTACAACAGGAATACGCATTTACCCAGACGCCAACTGGCGCCATATGCTCTTTGAACTGATGCAAAATGCAATCACACATTCAAATGAAATCCCTTGATCATATGTCCTTTTGTTATGTCAACACCTTATTGTCTCGCCTCGTCTATGACCTGGCTCCAGGATGGAGCGTCTTAAAACAATAGGAATTCTAATCAGAGGTCACACCTTAGTTACAGATGGGAGCCAGCAACTTCACCTCCCAGACAGCTGAATGAAATAGCCCTAATTAGCCTACAACATAAAGATATACTTGGATAGATATACTGAATATACTTTTAAATATACGTGTAGTTTTATGAATATTGATTATTAATGAGACTTCAACAGTACACTGTCAGTACAGTACAGTATAGAGTGGACCACCATGCAGTAACTGGTTTCTCAAGCATCTCACCAGAACAGGCCCCCATTCCTAGGGGTCTGGATATTCTAGGGTGGCAGCCCGATTCTCACTGGAATCTGGCTGCCCCAAGTGGGTGCGTTCCTGGGGGTCTTGATGTCGCAGGGACGCCTGATGCCCCAGGGACCCCCACATGGTACAGCAGCACCGTTCACTTCACACAGATGTGATTTTAATCCCCTACGGGTATCCGGTTGGCCTCTGCAATGTTTTGAGTACAAATAAATACCACATAACATCAGTATTATATGAGCACAGGAATGGGTACTTGCAGCATCCCTCCGTCCTACCCTTGGCTCCCCTGCCACAGGTTAAGAAACAATGTTTTAACCCTTAGTGTCCTGAACGCGTTTTGGTGTTTTATCTGTTGAAAAATAGCAGATCAACAAGCTCATGTCGCGCCACCGAGTGGCGCGACATGAGCTTGTTGTTCTGCTATTTTTGAAAATTGTGAAAATGTGCTGCAAATCTCTGAATATGTTATTTTGGAAGCAAACATTTTTAACTCAAATTTTTGCATCTGGGAGATCCCTAGAACAACATGTTTTCAGATGGAGGTCTGCAGCCAAATATGGATAATTCTGGCTAGAAATATGTTAGCATCACTGACACAGGAGCACAGATTTTTCAGAAAAACTAGAATCTAGTGTCAGAAACTATAGAAGCTAGTGTCAAAAACTCGATTCTAGCGTCAGAAAGTAGATTCTAGTGTCAAAAAGTAGATCCTAGCATCAGAAACTATCATTTAGTGTCAATAACTAGACTCTAGTGTCGGAAACTACTGTAGAATCTAGCGTCAAAAGCTAGAATGTTGCTGCTGCTATAATCTGGTGTCAGAAACTACTGTATAATCTGGTGTCAGAAACTCCAATCGAGGGTCAGGAGGACACAATGGGTTAAAGAGCAGCCGGTGATCACAGCTCATGATCTACTGTACTATAACTGTAGGTCTGCAGCGATGGCTGCTGAATGGACACTATTTATGAGACCGACTGAGGGGGACCTGGGGAAGAATCATACTTAACCCTGTCTGTACTGAGCGCGTTTTGGTGTTCAAAGCATTACTGTATGTTACACTTAAGCTACTGAAAAATATCAGACCTACAAGCTCACAGCGCGCCACCGAGTGGCACGCTGCGAGCTTGTAGCTCTGATTTTTTTTTTGTTTTTTTGGAAAATGTGAAGCAAATATTTGAATACATTCTTTCAGGGAGAAATATTTTTGAACTAAAACCGTTGCTTCTAGGGCAGGGGTTTTCAACAGGTGGTCCGGGGACCACCAGTGGTCCTTGAGAGGGTTCCAGGTGGTCCCCACTCCCCAGTTAAGTTGATTAACCAGATGTAACTCTTGAGAATGTAAAAATGAAACCAAATGGATCCTTGCGGGTCCATTTGGTTTCATTTTTACGCTCTCAAGAGTTAAAATAGTCATCATCCAAATTAGCCATTTTGGAATATATGTTTTGCTTGTTTTGTTTCACAAATCCAGCCTGGAATTGTGGACAAATGCAAAATAAATCTTTAGATTTGGGGTCCGTGGGGCTAAAATGTCCTCAAATGGTGGTCCGTGGCTCAAATCCTGAATAAATGGTGGTCCCTGGGATGAAAAAGGTTGAAAACCCTGTTCTAGGGGAACAACACGTTTTCAGATGGGGGGGCTGCAGCCAAATATAGATAATTCTTGGGGTCCTTGTCATGAAATATGTTGAGCATCACTGACACAGGAACATAGATTTTTTTTTTTTTTTTTCAGAAATACTAGAATCTAGTGTCAGAAACTACAATCAGGTGTCGAATAGAATATATTCTTGGATTTGCGGATCATCATTTTCAAAGTTTTTCAAAAAAATATCAGATCTACAAGCTCATATCGCGCCACTAGGTGGCGCGATATGGGCTTGTAGATTTGATATTTTTCAGTAGCTTAACTCTATCCCAGCCATAGACGAGTTTGGACGAGTTAGCCACGCCCCAAAACAAAATCGCCGCCATTTTTTTTTTGTATTAAAAAACAAAAAAAAAATGGCTGGGAAAGAGTTGTGTAACAAAATGCTTTGAACACCAAAACGCGTTCAGTACACATAACGGGTTAATTCACCGTAAAGGTGAACTGGATTGGACGGCCATTCCGGGGCGAACATAAATTTCCTTCCCCCGTAATGAGAAGAATGATATTTGGTTTAGCAGTGTGTCCTCTGACACGCTTCTTCTGCTATTTTGACATCCATTATTCTTCCCTGGCCCAGCGGTAATGAGAGAGAGATGCTTTTTAAATCTATTACACATTTCTCTCTATCTCCAGAGGAGTCCATTATCACAGCTCTTGTTCTTCTTGTCCTCTCATCTTCTCACGTGTGTGTTCTCCTCCTTATCGTCAGTAAGGTCATCCTGGCCTGGACTACTACTGGTTCACCACGTAGTTCAATGGTTTTCAACCTTTTTGATACCAGGGCTCACTATTTATTCAGCATTTGAGTCACGGACCACCATTCGAGGACATTTTGAGACCGCATAGACCCCTAAAACTAAAGATTTCCTTTGCAATTGTCCACAATTCCAGGCTGGATTTGGGAAACAAAACAGTCAAATATACAGATAAAAATGACCATTAATCCTCTACATTCTATAGTTGTGTAGACTTGGGATAATTCACATGATGAATATTTTAACTCTTGAGAGTGCAAACATGAAACCAAATGGACCCGCAAGGGTCCATTTGGTTTCGTTTTTACGCTCTCAAAGAGTTACACCTGGTTAACCAACTTTCCATCATTTAGCTGGTTAACCACCTGGAACTCTCTCAAGGACCACTGGTGGTCCCCGGACCACCTGTTGACCCCTGGCATAGTTGGAACTAGGGCTGCAACGATTAATCGATTAATTCTAATCAAATCAATTTTTTCACTTAGTTGTCAAGTATTTTAGTAATCGATTAATCGGTTCGCCAACTAATCACTGAAGTTTTTGTCCCTTTTCCCACTTGACCATTTTTACACTACCAGTGTTAAGTGGAAAAAATCCAACCCATTTCAAACCCAGCAAACTATGGCGTTTTGGCGCAACTTGGCACCCCATTTTGCATACTGTCCCTGGGCCCTGGGCCACACCAGTTCTCTAGAGTGGAGTAAAAAGAGAGTGGTAACACAATTTGATGTTGCGTCTCGCGCTTCGCACCTGCACTGAAGTCCTGCTGTCAATGCAAGTGAATGGGTGAGAGTGGTTTGTTTGGAACTAACAAACTACTAACTGTTTGTTAGTTCCAAACATGCACTTTTCAACCAATAGCCATCTCTTTTCAGCCATAGCATTAGAGTCAAGTGCCACTACTCTCTCTCATTATACGTAATGTACTCTAGAGTAGGAATTGCCAGTACAATTGAGCTATTCCAGATCTGCTGAACGCTGATCCGGTCTGGCTCATCAGCCAGGCTAGTCCAGTTGAGCTATCCCGATAACGTCTGGTCTTTCTCCTCCTTGTGTCTTTGTGATGAACAGAGGTGGTCCAGCTGACCCTGGCCGAGGACCAGCGTCTCAGCGTGTCCACGGTGACGGTGGGCCTCAGCACCGTGCTGTCCTGTGCCATCCAGGGAACGCTGCGTCCGCCCATCATCTGGAAGAGGAACGGCATCGTGCTCAACTTCCTGGACCTGGAGGACATCAATGTGAGTAGACTGCAAACTACGAAGCATGGTGACGACAAAACCACTGTGTTATCTCATGCAAATCAGCTACTTTCACTAGTGTTGTAGTCAAGACCACCTACTGTCAGGGTCGGATTGACCCATTGGGCGTACAGGGAGGTCTCCCGGTGGGCCACGACCCGTAGGGGGACGGTAGTATCGCGGTATGATTAAAAAAGCACTGGTTGTCAACCTTTTTGATCCCAGGGCCCACTATTCATTCAGAACGTTAAAGCCACGGACCACCATTTGATGACATTTTAGCCCCAACAGACTTGGGTCAATTTAGATGAATATTTTACCTCTTGAGAGTGTTAACATGAAACCATGTTTACACTCTCAAAGAGTTAACCAACTATACCAGGTAGAAGAGATCCATCACCGGCTATGATGTGATGGGCCGGTCTAGGCCAAATGACGCTAAAAATGTCTGGGCGGATTTTTTCACCCAGTCCACCTCTGCCTACTGTAAATCGAGACCAAGACCTAGATCGGTCAAGACCGAGGCTGAAGACAAGACCTAGAGAGGTCAAATGAAGTGCAGAGCAGCGAGACTGAGACAAGACCAAGACAACAATAATTTGTTTTGAGACTGGTCTCGCGACGAGACAATGAACACCAACACTAACTTTCACATGCATTATTTTGCGGAGCAAATTATTATTATTATTATTATTATAACGGGTCAGGCCAAGGCTGTACTGGGACAAAAGCCCAGATCTAGCCCTCAACCAGATAGCAGAATCTCTAACCCTGCTCTGCAGCACGCACACAAACAAAGAAACCGTAATCAGGGGCGGATTGGCCATCTGGAGTACAGGGAGTTTTCCCGGTGGCCTGCGCCACCTAGTGGCCTGGACAAGATCCAAAATGCACTAGTGGCACTTCCAAAATGCACTAGAATGTGCTAGATGCTCGCCTGGAACATACCAAAATGAGCATTAATCTTCTACATTCTCTAGTTGTGTAGACTAACTTGCGCTAATTCACATGATGAATATTTTAACTCTTGAGGGTGCTCTCAAAAAGTTACATCTGGTTAACCAGCCCCCCCCCCCCCCCCCCCCCCCCCCCCCCCCCCCCCCCCTCCAGGGTGGCCTGGCAAAGGCAAAATTGTCCCGGTGGGAAAATATGTGCCAATCCGCCCCTGGCCGTAATAGCACTGTTTTTTACAGAACAACATAAACCAACAGACTCATACTTACACAACCTTTTGTCGCTCTCACAAGAATGATGCTGGCTAAAGGATTCAAGATAGAACAGTGTTTGTTTTGTCACTCAAGGTTACAGGTACAATGAAATTATCATTTCATTGTATGACTGGCAGAATGGCAGCAGGCCACGGGTATCTTTCCTGGTGGCATACCGCCTATTGGCCTGCCTGTCCAAAAAAAGGTACCATGACCCCCTACAGTCACAGCACTTTTGGGCTGGACTTTTGGGCACATTTTGTTGCCCAACTTTCCCTACTTTCCCTTATTTTTTACCTTTCCAAAAATGGAAATTCCCTCCAAAAAAGAAATGTTAAAAAACTTTGGAGAGTTAAATCATCTCAACCCTAATCTAACTTCAAACCTAATTACTATATTTATAATTCTTTCACAGCAAAATGTTTGAACAATTTCTTTGCTTTTGGGGGGGGGTTCAGATGGAAACTGAAAGCTCTTTGACATCACATAGTTCACTGACATAAGAACAGGATTTTCAGAAAACTGTATTAGAATTTAGAAGACAACATGCTACTATTATCATTTCATTTCGGTGTCTGTGCATCTGCATATTGAAAGCCCTCATGCACACTCACTCAATTAAACCGACTGCATCTGTATACAAGGTCTTGCCAAAACACAACAGTTCAACCTCGCTCTATCTCACACCTCTAAACATCTCAAGGCAAGGTGTCTGTTTATTTGGGCAACTTTTGCTAATTAATTGGCTAATTTGGATAAACTCCCAAGACCACCGAGACTCTGCCTAGTGGCGGGGCGGCGTTCGTTTGAGGCAAACGCTCGGTAAACACAAATTAAAATACATTTGAAATTTCGCCTGTAAACAATGCGTGCATATTTTCAGGGGGGAGTTAATTCGGTCTGCCTTTTTGAATTAATTTGCAATTAAAACGTGGTCTTGTTTTTAATTGCTCCCTGTTTGTTGTCAAATGATATCATGATCTGGGAGCGTTGGGAGGTTTGCCAAGAAACAGGGGCGGATCTAGGCATGGGCATGGGGGGGGAGGGCAATGCCCCCCTAAATGCCCTGACTGCCCCACCAAACACGGTGGCATGCAGAAAAACCCAGTATTTTTCAAATTAAAGTACTTAATTGCTTAATTGTCTTATTGCACTGGGGAACAATGGAAACGTTATCTCATCCCTCTTTAAGTCCTGTCCTACACTGGAGTGACATATAAAGAACCTTGAATCTTATATTTAAAATGATTTGAAACACTACTACTGCTACTAACTAACTACAGCTGTGTCACCACTAAACCAACAGCATTTCATCATTGAAAACAGAAAACTCTCTGAGTCAGACCTTTATAGCTTTATGCATGCTGCGTGTCTGTTGCAACTTGTTGCAACTGTTACAACTGAAAATGGTATGGGGGCGACACGGGCGATGAAGCCGCCCCCATACCATTTTCTGCTGCCCCCCCCCCCCCCCCCAATTGGGAAATGTTACATCCACCCCTACCAAGAAAGGGCCTGCTGTTTTCATAACTCCGTACCTCCTCTCTCCTCCCCGAAAAACACAAGGAGGAATCAGGGAATCCCAGCAGCATGCTGAAGAGAGAGCTGGGCCTGAGCTTCATTAAGACAATAAGACCCAACACGCATCAGTGTCACCAATATATTAACTATTTGACAGTTTAGCAGAAAAGCTAGGCTCGCTACCGTTAGGCTCAATGGTAATAATTAAATATTTTTTAGAAAATCATCTGCTGTGAATTTGTGCAAATGAATGAGATCCAAAGACAGCTTAAGGTGTCTACTTTAAGGGGGAAAATGAGTTGATGATGTGTTTCAGTTTTTTATATACATTGGACAAACCAGCCTGTATTTTCACCTTCCACTGTTTCCAGGGCTCAATCAGAGATAAATCGATTTAAAGTTATATCATTTATCAATTATGGTTGTAAAGGGTGTGAGGTGTTTTGTGGGTTTTTCAGTGTAATCACCACTTAAAGGACTTCATGAGGTGATGTGCAGCGATGAGCTTGTTCATAAAACAAAGCCTAAAACTACAACAGAATAATGAATCACTCCAAAAGTCGTGGTAAACCTGTAAAGGAGTTAAAAGTGGAATAACATGAAATTCAGCTTGTTTAAATTCAATCCGTTTTTGATGCTTCCATGTGTGAAGCACCAATCATATCATATCATATTGGAGTTCTAATGGAAATTGCTCTCAGGAACAGCTCATCTGATTCTTGTGCCCTTGATGATGTCATCAAGGCATTATAGTTTGTATAATTTCTTGTCTTTTTCGGTCTTCAGTTACTTGCAACATAAGTTGACCAAAAACTAAAGAATTCTTTTGGTTTTGTCCACAATTCCAGACTGGATTTTGCAAACAAAACAGTGTAAACTTCTTAATTAAGTGGTGCTAATTCAGAGGATGAATATTTTAACTCTTGAGAGTGTGAAAATGAAACCAAATGGACCCTTGCGGGTCCATTTGGTTTCATTTTCACACCCTCAAGAGTTGCATCTGGTTAGCCAACTTTCCATCATTTAGCCTGGGGACCACCTGGAACCCTCTCAAGGACGACTGGTGGTCCCCGGACCACCTGTTGAAAACCCCTGCATTAGAGGTAATTGGGGAAATTAGAAATAAACATTTTTTGTAATGTATGTTATTTGCGCTTTAAACTTTAGCAGCTGAAAAATCAGAGCTTTTTTTGCTTCTTAGCTTATACTCCTTTTTGTTTTTTGTTTTTTGTTTTTTTGTTTTTTTTAAGACATTTCTTTTAGACCTCAGCTGAGTTAGCTCTAGTGCTCAGGGGGTCCTTGACATCAAATCGTTTGAGAACACACTGACATAGAAAATTTGCTTTTTTCAGAAAATAACTGTCAAGATAGAATACTTTTTTTTGTTCCCAGACCTAACTGGGTTAAGTACGGAGCAGTTTCAGATGCACCTGCACCGGCGCTGACAGTATAGCGTGTGCGCACACACGCGCACACGCACGCACGCACACACACACACCAGGGGCGGATGTAACATGTCCCATTTGGGGGGGCAAGAGAACATGTTGGACGGACTTCATGAAGTCGCACCCATACCATTTTCGGTTACAGGACTTTTATTAGTCAAGTAAAGCATCAATAATAACATCAGTTGTTGTTGAAGTTGCAACAGACACGCAGCATGCATAAAGCTAAAGGTCTGACTCAGAGAGTTTTCTGTTGTCAATGATGAAATGCTGTTGGTTTAGTGGTGACACAGCTGTAGTTAGCAGCAGCAGTAGTGTTTCAAATCATTTTAAATATAAGCACTTTAATTTGAAATATCTTGGGTTGTTTTGCATGGCATCGTGTTTGAGGGGCAGACTGGGTATTTAAGGGGGCATTGCCCCCCCATGCCCATGTCTAGATCCGCCCCTGACACACACACACACACACACACACACACACACACACACACACACACACACACACACACACACACACACACACACACACACACACGCACACACACGGGTACGTCTGCTTCTACCCCACCGGCACCGCTCCATCGCAGCTCTCTAATTGCATGTTAATGAGGCGTCCTTGCCGTGTCTGCTGCGACGCTGATCCAATGAACAGTGATGCGTGAGATGACTGAGTCAAACAGCAACCGGTTAGGATTCTAGGTGGTCCCCAGTGGATCGCTGCTTCCCAACCTATTATCTTTGGAGGACCCCCCCCCCCCCTTCTTATGTTGGCGTGCACAACTGCACATGCATGCATTTGCATGCACAATCAACAATGTTATTATTACTGTGCTTTGAGATCGCTGGTGTCATAAATATGACATCTTAATACTGACATGAAAGACTGGCCTCCAATTGCACTAAGCACTCTGCTCAGACAACAGGTACAACGGGAGTGTTTTACCATGTACTAGTACATACATACTACGATAATGGATACTACACTAGGTTACCACTAAACCCCTTATCCCTTAACTTCTTTGCCTTTTTAAACTATTAAAAAAAACATTTCAGCCGTTCAAATGGCCCGTCTACAGGCTCACTACATGTTAATAGATTGACATGTTGAAATATTCCAAAAAAGTGTTTCAAAATAGTAAAAAAAGAAATAAGGGATTTGGGACAAGGGGTTTAGTATGTAACAAAAATGGAGTACATACATTACGCACTCATTACGCACAACAGATACAATGGGGAATGGTTCCCCTTGGGCAACGAACAGGTCAAAGGCACATGATAGCAGACACTTCATGACACGTTGGTCACTTTGAGAACATACAGGTTGAGGCCAGGATTAGAGAAAGAAAAAACTGGTCAGAACATGTTTGTTTAAAATTGTTGATGCTGTTATTTTCCTTATCTTTTTCCCCTACACTTCTCTCAAATTGTGTGGGTTTGTGAGCTTAGTGAGCTTGTAGGCCGATTTTTGCCCAATGATAGCGATTTATAAAAGTTTCTGTCACTCAAAACACCATGAAATACATGAGTTCAAAGGGTAAGGAGGACCACACTATTCCCCAAAGTAAGCGTACGATTTTGTGAAATATTTTTGGGAACACCTAAAAGGGAAGTGGATGAAAGCCTATATATGTTCTGTCTGGAGCATAAAATTCAAAGCAGCCTGCGCTGCAGTGGAGGTGCCAGCTTATTAAGTGCTTTATAAACAAATAAAAAGGACTTCAAACTCAACTCTCCAAGGTGTGGGGTAGCCAGTGCAGCGTCAGCAGAACTCAGGGTAATATGATGATCTCATGGTGTTCATTAAAATTCCTTCTGCAGCAACTTGAATTGCATGCGATTCGCTGATAGGTTTTCTCCTTCTTCTTTTGTAATCCGGTAGAAAAGAGTTGCAGTGAAAATATGGCATCTAAAAATGTTGCTGTTGTATTTTAGGTGGTCATCTCCAGATGTATGTGGTGGAAGTTGGACACGGGTCCAGATTGGCTTCTCAAGCGGTATTATCAAGGCTATACAGTAGACCAGTGGTTTTCAACCTTTTTCATACCAGGGCCCACTATTTATTCTCCACGGAAGACCAGCATTTGATGTTAAGTTTAGTCTCTCGGAGCCAAAACGAAGGTTTTTTTTTTTTTTTTTAAGTTTGTGTCCACAATTTAGGAGAGATAACTGGCCAAATGTTCAAAATAACAATTCTTCTACATTTTCTAATTGTGTATATTCTTGAAAATTATAGGTAATTCAGATGTTTACATATTATTTAACTCTTGAGAGCGTAAAATGAAACAAAATGGACCCATATTTGGTTTCATTTTATGCGCTCAAGAGTTACAGATCTATAAGGGGCCATTTGGTTACCAACTGTCCCATCATTTAGCTGGGGACACCTGGAATCTCAAGGACCACTGGTTGAAAACCCCTTCAGTATACAGGCAGGAAATGGGGAGAGATAGATGGGGAGTGATAGGTGGCAAAGATCCTTTTCTGGATTGAGATTCAAACCCGCAACATGCTGTTGAGGTTTTGAATCTCGATAGGCCCAGTAGCCCTGGGCCTATTAAGTTATTTTGAGAGTTCAAGATTGCTGATTGTGGGGAGGAGTGTACTGTTCTTCCCGGAGTATCCCAGGAGCAGTAGCTTAAAGAGGTTTAGCTGGAATAGGGTCAAGAGCACAGGTAGAGGCTTACACTGTGGTGTACTTTATGCAGACGACTTCATTGTCCTAATGGAGATGCTGGCTGAGTGTCTTTGCTAATGAACTCACAGGGATCATGTCATCCTAGATATTTGCTCTCTTGGTCACGGTGGATTCCAGGGACTTAAAAAAGAGCAGGGTTAAAAATAACAGCTCTGATTATATGAACTATACTTTATTGCAGCGTAGTGTGAAAATCCCAACATTTTCAAAGCCAGTGCTCTTATTGTTTGAAAACTGGGGCAGGGGTTGATGTTAGTGTGAGAACACAACTGCAGTGGTTGTTGTTTATCTTGGTGCTTTTCTACTACTGGTGTGAGGTAGTGACTTGAGTCACACAATGTGGCCCAACTGCAGAATTCTTTTCAAAAAGAATAGCGATATATTATTTGTTTGAGCTGTTACAACAGTTTTAAAGCAATGCCACTTTAATTACTTCATTCTGTGTCTCTAGCTTAATGACTTGTATTATAAAACATCATTATAACTAAATGCTTTTGAAATTAAATACCCAAAGGTTACTTTGCAGGATTCCTATTCAAAAATAGCAAAGACAAAACAAACACGCAAAAAAGCTATCCAGGATTTCAACTTAATTTTCATTTACCAGCTCCAAACGATTCTCTGAGCGTCACAAAGGACACCAGATTGCATTCCTCCGTAGGACGTGAAAGTTATGGATCGCAGCTTTAAAAGGCTGGAGTTTATGGATGTTTTGTTTCTCTGTAATTATCTTTGATAAATGGGCTTATCTCCTCAAGATCCACGATTTTCATTGCCCTTGAAACAGTGCAGTCATTAATATGGAAATGAAAATCACCAATTAAATGTTGTTTGGGGTTTTGAAGTGAGAGAAATATACATTGTGTAAAAAATATAAAAAGACATTGATATAAAAATGTACCTTAGATCTTTTCTGCCCCTACTTTGCTCCTTTTTTACTATTTTGAAAAACATTTTGTGAATAGTTAAACTGGCCATTCTACAAGCTCACAATGTGCCAAAGTAGATTGGCTAATTGAAAACGGAGACCATAGTCTTCTAGCTTTAGCCATAATGCAATGTTAATGTACACAGAAATTCTGGCTAAGTTAAAATGTTAAGATACTGATATAAGGGTAAACAAGACTAAGCGATTTCAGGGGACATGATGTATTTTATACTTATGTCCCCTGTCTTTTATATTTTTTGCTTTTTTTCTGTTTATATGGACCTACAGGTCCATATAAAAGAAAACAATAAAGCTCTCCTTTTCTGCGACTGCACTTTCCCTCTTCTCCGTTGCTCCCAGGGTTCTCTCTCTCTCACACACACACAAGCCTCTCACTCACACATGAAAACAGCACATTTTCCATATTGAGTGTAAAGTAAAGACGTGATAGTGCTGTGTATTTTTAGTCCGATCAAAATCTGCTCTTTATGTCAGAGGAGGAGAAGCCATGGGCAATTACATAGAATAGTATTATAATAATCTGTTCCTTAACAGCGCAGGTCCCCATTCCGGTCCGGTTCACCATTTAACCACAAAGAGCAGAGCAGACGTACGGCTGGAGTATTAGAAGGAAAGGAAATGATTCACTCTGCAGCGCAATGAATAATACATGTTCGCTTTATTGAAAACAATTACTGCATACCTGCTTTAATTAAGGTCGTTGGGAAAAAACAGGCTTTTATTTTGTGCTAGCTAGCGCGTCACCTTGAAAAAAAATATACATGCGTATGCTGGTGATTATTATTTCATTAATGCTATTCCGGGGCTTCGCGAAGAAGAAGAAATGTAGATTTGAAGCGTGGATTCGGCGTGAGGTTGTGAGGCTTAAAAGGAACACGATGCTGTAGTTGGACTTAATTCATGTCTCTATTCATGTCCATGGATCCGCCCCCGGGTTGGAGCTATTTCTTAGACAAAAGGCTACAGTGTACTTAACCTATTATCTGTATTATCTGCACATTGACATATGCATGCTTTTGTGTGCTTATAATGACGGCAAAAAAAAAAAAAAAAAAAAAAAAAAAAACGCACATGCAAATGTCCGGATGCTGTAAATTCCCACAACACACTTTAGTTGGAAAGGAGTTTATTATCTCGTCTGTATAGGCACTCAGAGAGGGAGAGAGAGAAAAAAGAGCTATCCTAACTGATAGTAAATTCGATTCATGTTTTGTCCAGGGGAGTCCTTAAATAGTTACAGGCATATTTTTTGTTCAAACCGCATGCGCTGTTATTGTTCATTATGTATTGCACTCCTGGGAGTGCATGGCTAATACTAATTATGTAGTATATACTGTACATATCAGTGAATATACTGTAACTCGACAGTGTTACTATTCTTTTCTATTCTGCAGTATTAATCTATTCCCACAACAGCTCCGTCAACATACAGAAAACCTCTGTGTTCATTCTTAGTGACTTTTATTACTATTCTTTTAATTACACGTCCAGACACCTCTTTCACTTGATGGGAATAAGATTAATTAGAATATACGTTAATGTATATATTAATATATAATATACAGTATATATATATTATCCTACATACTAATAAAAAACAAGTCCTACCCAGTCCCCATCTCTGTGTTCTCTGTACACTTTACTGAGGGGAACAGAAAATGGAATCCACCCACTACAGTCCCTGCTGCTTTGAAATGTGAATACGATCTGATTTCTAAACAACATGCCTCTCATGTCTCTATAGAGACTCAGATATTGAAGGGAGGCCTGATTTATAATGTGTTGTGTGCACATTATATCTGAATATGCGCGCGCACGCGCGCACGCACACACACACACACACACACACACACACACACACACACACACAGCGTCTCTAGTATACCCTAGAGATGCTGGGTGGACATGATAAAAAAGTTTACCCATTCTGTGTTAACAAGAAATGGAGGTCTGAAGAAAATCATTACCATGATGACATCGTCAAGATGTATTTTCACCATTTTAATGGATTTCTTGAGACGCTTCTTTTTTCTGAGAGCGTACAAATATAACCGGGTTCATTTGGTTGCATTTGTACACTCTCAGGAAAAAATGTTGAAAGTGGGTGTAATTCCCCTTTAAGTACTGTACTTATTACAATTATTAAGCTACTTGCAGAAGGAGCGAGGGCACTATATTTTCAATGTGCAATACTATACTCCACTACACCCCATATGCAAACCTTGTACCTTTTCTCCACTACCATGTATTTGAATCTTTAGTTAACTACTGGACCCACGTGGGTCCATTTGGTTTCATCTTTACACTCTCATATTCAGCATGTGAATTAGACCAAGTCTACACAACTAGAGAATGTAGAAGATTAATGGGCATTTTGATCTGTATGTTTGGCTGTTTTGTTTCCCAAATCCAGCTTGGAATTGTGGACAAAAGCAAAATAAATCTTTAGTTTTGGGGTCTGCGGGGCTAAAATATCATAAATGGTGGACCGTGGCTCAAATTCTGAATAATTAATGATACATTCTAAATAGTGGACCCTGGTATCAAAAACGTTGAAAACCACTGACTTAGTAGATTTGGATTATTATTATTAAAAAAGGAAAAAAGCGGAATACAGTTTTTGAGCTGTAGCATTGAGAATTGAGTAATGTTCTCTTCTGTCATTCTCTTCCTGTATGAAGTCTTATTATTATTATTATTATTATTTTTTTTAAGATTTGTTTTTGGGCTTTTTGCCTTTATTGATAGTACAGTAGTATGACAGGAAAGGGGGAGAGAGATGGGGAGTGACATGGGGTGAAAGTGGTGTGAAGTTTTTGCCGGGTCTATAGGAAACAGCATCGTGTGACGCGTTCAGGCCGCGCCGCGAAGCGGCGCGGCCGAAAAATTTTTTGGAGGTTCAAACTCCACAGTGTCCCTAAAATGCATAGGAAAATGCCTTTTTGTGGCACAGTAACCTAACCTAACCTGGAACATAATATAAAACACAGCAGGTCTGCCTTACACCTGCATTAGGTTACCTATACTCCATTTCAGCATGATTAAACTGTTTTGTATTTGTACATTACGCTACACAAGAAATAGGTTTCATTTAAGATTTTATTTTGTTACAAACTACTGCAAAACAGCATTATTTCAACCACACACAATTAGAAAAGGGAGAATAATATATATATAATATATATAATATTTGTACACTCTCAGAAAAATAAAATGGGTGGAATTCCCCTTTAAGAGGCGTCCCCCCCAGTGAAACAGTGAAAGCACTAGGCTACTAACACTGATTACCTGTGCTTGCTGCTGGTTCCTCTGTAAGTGGGTTCTCCTCCCCACCTTCACTCTCTGTGTCACTGTCTAATATCACAATCGTTTTTTTGAGTTTTGGTTCAGTGACATTTTCAGCTCTTTCCCCCTTCCTCTTGAAAAACTTTGTTACACTTTGTTGCAAAGCCATTTTGTTTTAGTTGTTTACTTGTTTTGACCTTTTAAGCAGTGCATTCCCTCCCTGTGACAAACGTGTGGGTTTACCGCATATTACTGATGGCACTCTGTTTTCCAGGGCTCTAGTAGTAGAAAGCCCGCCTACTATATCCGGTTTGCACAGATGCCTTACTATAGGGAAACGAACGTGGGTTTCCGTATCCGCTATAATACGGATGTCTGTGCACCACAGAGTTAGTATTGCCAACCTGGCGCACCCTCCTTCCAACTTCTAACGCATTTCGGGAATGCCACTAGTGCATTTTGGATTTTTGCAGTTGGCAACACTGCGCACTGGCAGTCTGGCAGTGACTGTGGAGGGATAATTAACAACATCATCATTTTGCATCGCAAAACTGACAAAAACACGCGGTTACAATTTAGAAGCAGTTTGGTTCAGAGAACACCAAAATAATGACTTAATGTCGTTTTCTTCTTGGACATTTTGAAGAGAGGTTGGTTGTTTACGAGAATGTCTCCGTCATCTTCATCATCATCAACCAGCCAGGAGCAGGCTATCCCCCCTCGGGGGTCTTTTGCGACATTGCGGGGTAAGGAACTGAGCGCTTGAGCGCTGTTCATGCAGCCTGAATAGGGACAACGTGGAGTTGGAAATACATTGTTTATGTTGTGATTTGTGTGAAAACGATCTAAAATTGGTTGAGAAAGAATAACACCAGTAGCCGGGCTGTTGCCCGAGTCCACAGCATTTCTTTCTATGTCAGCTTCAGGACTTGTCCCTATTTGCTGTTGCTATTCTAAATAGAAGTCTATGTAGAAGAGCCTCCATTGGACTGACCCCATGAAGTGAACGGAGTTTGCATAATTCTATCTATACTGTAGGCTATAGACGGAGTTTGCGTAACTCTGTCTATACTCGGTGACAGGTTATTTAACGTAATATTTTATTAGACCCGGCGGGACCCGGCGTGAAATCTTTTACCGGGTCTCAGACCTGGTGGGACCCGGCTCACTTTCACCCCTGGGTGTGACATGAGGCAAAGTCCGCCGGGCTCGGGAATCGAACCCGCTGCACGCCATCAGGCTGGCTTAGCAGCCGGGGTGCCCAGACGGTTGAGCTAACCGCCTGGGCCATGAAGTCTTATTTGAAGTCGCTGGACACTCACAGGATTTTGTTTCACAAAATCCTATTATTTTCACAGAATCTTGTTAGTTTCACTTGGGTGTCATCGGGACGCTGAAGATAGTGAAAAGAGAGACTCTATTTTACACGTATTGATACTTTTACTTTGGTACTTTAGTAAAAAACATGAAGGTACTTTCCCCCCCACCCCTGCTGGCCCCTTTCACGGGACAGGCAAACTATTTAATGCCTTAATCCGCCCTAAGTTGAGGCTGACAAACCAGCCCCCACCCCCCACCCCCCCGGGCGGCCACATCGCATGCATGCAACGCGCTATCCTGCGCCAGCAACAAGCGCCATCATTCATCAAGCTAATGGCCGTTATATTTTTAACCCTTGCCATTTATCAGGCTGAGGCAGCGTGGCGAGGGAGGGGAGGGATGGAGGGGGGGAGAGGGAGGGAGAGGCGATCAAATCCCCCAACGCCTCTGCATGCCTCCATCGGCCCAACGGCGGGAAACTACTTGATTCATGGGCTCTGTTCCTTCTCACATCACTCTGCTCTTTCCTCTCCATCATCATCATCATCTCCTCTGTGTGTGCGTGTGTGTGTGTGTGTGTGTGTGTGCGTGCGTGCGTGTGTGTGCGTGTGTGTGTGTGTGAGAGAGAGAGGGAGAGACTTTCCAATACTGTACATCCTATCACATAGCTACTGTACTTTGATTTCCCACATGCACCTATGCCCCTTTTTGCCACATTCCCCAACACAATTGTTCCTTACTTGCTGTGCTCTCTGGTTTCTCCCTCTCCTCTGTCCCGTTGTTTCCTTCTCATTCTCATCCTACTTACACCTGTATCTCCATTTTTCACCTGTTGTCCCTTTTGTGGTTTCCACCGTTGTCTGCCTGCCTGCCTGCCTGCCTGCCTGCCTGCCTGCCTGCCTGCCTGCCTGCCTGCCTGCCTGCCTGCCTGTCTGTCTGCCTGCCTGCCTGCCTGCCTGTCTGTCTGTCTGTCTGTCTGTCTGTCTGTCTGTCTGTCTGTCTGTCTGTCTGTCTGTCTGTCTCAGACATTGCTAACCCTATCTCTAACATAGTTGCCGAGACTCTTCTTCAACAAAGGTGGTGAAAGCAAACATTCTTTGTCTTGTACTTACTGCTGTATGATTGAAGACACTGAAGTCCTTAAGCCAGAAACCTAATCCTAACAATGTGATGTACAGATGTTGTGTCATCCTTATTCATTACACCTGTAGTTTGTCCAATAGATGGCAGTGCAGCACAGCACCAGAGTAGCCACATGCAGACTCTACTACACAGGATGTACACACACGCACGCACACACACACACACACAGCAACTGAGGGCCCATAACAGCAACGTCTTCGTCTGTGCAACAGTTCAATAAAGCCTCCTGACTGAGACCTGTGATAGCTCGTCCTGCCTGGTGTTTTATCAACTTTACATGGTGTCAGAAGTCTACAATGGCAAAGTTCCCACCGCCGGACAACTTTGATTTCAGCCGTCCTGAACAATGGCCCGAATGGAAACTGAGATTCCACAGGTACAGACTCGCAACGAAGTTAGACAAAGAAGACGGGGTAGTGCAAGTATGTACCCTGCTGTATGCTCTCGGCAGTGAAGCAGAACAGATAGTCAAAACGTTTGTCTACAACGAAGATGGCGACGAAAACAAATACGAGGTTGTACTGGGTCTACTTGACAAGTATTTTGTGCCGCAAGTAAACTTGTTCCACGAGAGAGCGAAGTTCCACGGGCGGTCACAGAAGCATGGCGAAAGCACGGAGGAGTTTATTCGTCGTTTGCACGAGTTGGCGGACAGCTGCGGTTTCGGGGCCGCGAAGAGTGAAAACATAAGAGACAGACTCGTGATGGGGGTCCTGGATAAAGAACTGTCACAGAGATTACAGATGGCGACGGATCTGAATCTGGAAAGAGCATGCAAGATGGCCAGACAGTCGGAGCAGATAAAGGGCCAGCTAAATGAGCAGCAGAGCGGAGCAGCAGAGTTGTGTGAAGTATCTGACGCACTCGGAGCAGCGTCGTTGAGCGAAGTGGCCCACACGCACAGGACACCTTATGCTGTGCGTCCCAAGGGTGCATTCAAGCCGGAGAGGAGAGACCAGCAGCGCGGCGGACCTCCCAGACAGCAGCGCTCGGACGCGGGAAATGCAGCACAATGGGCGTGCACGAGGTGTGGCAGGCAGCATGCACAGAGGGATGTGTGTGCGGCCAGGTGTGCGGTGTGCCGCAGATGCGGCAAGACTGGCCATTACGCAGCTGTGTGTCGCACTCTTCAGGTCAGTGATGTGTACACGGAGGAAACAGATGAAGGGGAGCAATTTTTCCTGGGTTCCATTACTGTGCACGACTCTAACACCTCGTGGCCGATTACACTACAGATTCAAGACTCTGAAGTGGAGTTTAAAATTGACAGCGGCGCTGACACTAGTGTCATCTCTCAACACACCTATGACAGTCTGAGAACAAAGCCACAGCTGGAGCAGTCTCGGGCAGTATTGGATTGCCCTGGGGGCAGGCTGACAAACAAAGGCAAGTTCAAAACATCCACATTCTACAAGGGGACTGAATATTGCTTTAATGTACATGTCGTTGAGGGGCCAGCAGTGAATAACCTACTCAGCAGAGGAGTGTCAGTAGCCATGGGTCTCATTAAAAGGCTGCAGGAAGTGTCAAATGTGCCAAGTGAGTCAAGTATGCCTGTCGATCCTGTTGGGCTCCTGAAAACCACCCCAGTGAAAATAAAACTGATAGATGGGGCGGTGCCATACTCTGTCAACACAGCCAGGCGGGTCTCTGTACCCTTACTTCCCAAAGTGAAGGAGGAGCTCCACAGAATGGTTCGATGTGGTGTCATTGAAGAAATAACAGAACCAACTGAATGGTGTGCCCCGATGGTGCCCGTGCCCAGGAAGAATGGACATGTGAGAATTTGTGTGGGACTGAATCGCCTCAACAAGGCCGTGCAGAGAGAGAAATACATCCTTCCCACTCTTGATGACATACTACCCAAGCTGGCTGGTGCAAGCATGTTCTCCGTACTAGATGCTGCCACAGGGTTCTGGCAAATCCCTTTGCACAAAGACAGCGCCAAGCTTACGACTTTCATCACACCATTCGGAAGATATTTCTTCCACCGCCTTCCATTTGGCATCTCTAGCGCTCCCGAAATCTTCCAGAGAGAAATGAACAATCTGCTCAAACACCATGAGGGTACATCAGCCTTTATGGATGACATTATCATATATGGGGAAACCCCCGAGGTGCACGACCAGAGGCTGGAGAGAGTGCTACGGACACTGAAAGAAGCTGGGCTGAAGCTCAACGAAGAGAAATGCAAGCTCAGGCAATCACAGATAAAGTTCCTGGGCCACATAGTCGACAAGCATGGAGTCAGGCCCGACACGGGGAAAGTGGCGGCCATAGAAAACCTGCAACCACCCAAGAACACCACAGAGCTGAGGCGGGTTCTAGGCATGGTCCACTACTTAGGCCGATTCCTGCCACATCTGGCTGACGTCACACGCCCTCTCAACGACCTGCTTAGGGCTGACAGCGCATGGGTCTGGGGCCCAGCACAAGAGAAGGCTTTCATTCAAGTGAAGCGGATGCTGTCAGAAGCACCAGTTCTGGCCTTTTATGACATCAGCAAGCCAACGATTGTGAGTGCGGATGCCAGCAGTTATGGGCTGGGCGGAGTCCTGCTTCAAGAGAGTGGGGGACACCTGCGGCCAGTTGCGTACTGCTCTCGCACACTGACGGATGCCGAAACCAGGTATGCGCAGATTGAGAAGGAGTGTTTGGCTGTGGTCTGGGCATGCGAAAAGTTCTCCAAATACCTGTATGGCCTAGACAGTTTCACTGTTCACACGGATCATAAGCCATTAGTCCCGCTGTTCAACGTCAAGGACATTGATGCAGTGCCGTTGCGGTGCCAGAGACTACTCCTGAGAATGATGAAATTCAACGCAAAGGCCGTGTACGTACCTGGCAAGCTGCTTGTGGTGGCTGACACGCTCTCACGACATCCTCTGTCTACACCACTACACCTGGAGGCAGTGGAAATGGAGCTATCAGAAGATATTTTGGCCCTGGAGGAGGCCACACAGGCAGCGTGGCCAATGTCAAGTTCACGTCTGGACGAGGTCAAAGAGCAGACAAAGAATGACCTCGAGCTACAGGCGGTTATGCAGTATGTGAGCAACGGCTGGCCAAAACGTGCATCCAGCGTCCCTGAAAATATCAAGCCATACTACACGGTGAGAGACTCTCTTTCAACATGTCACAACCTGCTCCTGTACGGCGACAGGATCGCTATTCCCAAGAGCTTGAGGTCAGAAATGGTGCAGCGCCTGCATGACGGGCACATGGGCATCGTGAAGTGCCGTGAGCGTGCCAAACAAAGCGTGTGGTGGCCAGGCATTGGCAAGGCACTACAGCGTTGGATAGAGAGCTGCAAACTGTGTCAAGCGGCGAGACCTACTCAGTCCAGTGAGCCACTGATGCCAACCCCATTGCCCGACAGACCCTGGCAGATGGTGGCTGCAGATCTCTGTGAAGTTGACAAGAAACACTACCTGGTGGTTGTCGACTACTTTTCCAGATACCTGGAGATAGCCTACTTACCTGACATGACATGCGCCACCGTGACATCTCGCCTTGCTGCTATCTTCTCGAGGTGGGGATGTCCGTCCCTTTTCGTTTCCGATAACGGTTCCTGCTTCAGTGGGCGCCAGTTCCAAGAGTTCGCTAAACTGTATGACTTTCGGCACGTCACCACGAGCCCCCATTTCCCCCAAGGAAACGGCAAAGCCGAAAATGCTGTGAAAATCGCTAAACACATCCTGAAACAAAAGGATCCCTCTCTTGCCCTCCTCATCTACAGGGCCACCCCAATCCAAGCCACGGGTTGCAGTCCTGCCCAACTGCTGCTTGGCCGTCAGCTGCGTACCCCCGTTCCCATGCTGGAGGAAAAGCTAAATCCTCAGTGGCCGGACATTGCTCTGGTCAAAGCAGCCGACTCGAGGGCCAAAGCGGCCTACAAGCGAAACTACGACAGACGTCACTCCAGCCGCCCGTTGCCTCAGCTCAAGCCAGGCGACTCCATTGCTGTCAAACTCGACAACCAGAAGGGCTGGACGACTGCCGGCACTGTTCTGCAGCAACACAACGCTCCGAGATCCTACCTCGTCCGCACCAGAGAAGGTGTTCTTCGCAGAAACAGACGTCATCTTCGTCTCCTGACCCCGTCGCTGCCACAAGCCGAGTTCGAGGAGGAGGAGCAGGAGGACACGGACGACGAGACAAGGCAGCACCCAGAGGTCGACAACGAGCAACAGCCAGGTGAGCCGGTACCACCCCCACCCCCACCCTCACCGCCAGCTGTCACTACGTCAAGAGGCAGGGTGGTGAGACGGCCATCTCACCTGATTGACTATGTCACTTAAAAGAAAAAAAAAAAAAAACAGAAAGACACTTGAGTTAATGTTGCACAGTTTGCCACTGAGGAAGAATAACCCTCGGCATCTGTGCAGGGGGGCAACCGGTAGTCTACCCGGAAACCTCTCTTTGCACATTGTTGTTTGTTGCTATTTCTTTTGTTTGGCACTTGTTGCTATTCTTGTCTTCTAAAAAAAAAAAAAAAAGGAATAGAAAGGAATTGCTATTGTTGTAACATTTGAGACAAGAAGCATGTTCACTGTGAGCTTAGTTAAAAAGTCAAACAGTCTTACAAGAATGCCATGTTATAGAAGTTTTATTTGTTCAGTTGTTTACCGTCTCCAGTTAACTCAAAGGAGGGAAGATGTGATGTACAGATGTTGTGTCATCCTTATTCATTACACCTGTAGTTTGTCCAATAGATGGCAGTGCAGCACAGCACCAGAGTAGCCACATGCAGACTCTACTATACAGGATGTACACACACACACACACACACACACACAGCAACTGAGGGCCCATAACAGCAACGTCTTCGTCTGTGCAACAGTTCAATAAAGCCTCCTGACTGAGACCTGTGATAGCTCGTCCTGCCTGGTGTTTTATCAACTTTACAAACAATAACCATGTTCTATCGGTGGGCCGCTGCTGGCCCAGTGGTCTAGGCACATGCCACACATTGGCTCCAGACTGACAGCACGTTGCATGTTTGAGTCCCGCTCATGATGACCTTTGCTGCATACTGTATCTCTCCCCTTCTCTCTTTTCCATGTTCCTGTCTACTGTCTATATTTACTAAATATTATCAATAAAAACCCAACATATTTTACCATGGTCTAACTAACTCCGGATGCCCTCTTCCCTCTTGTGTCGCCTCTTACACACCCCTCTCTCTCTCTGGGGAAAGCAGACGCAGATTAGACACACCAACAAACTGACATGTGCAAACAATGGTCGGACATGCGCTGCTCCTGTTGCTTGTGATTACATTTAGGATAGGGTTTGAAGTAGGTTGTCTAAGTATAAACTAAAACCTGTACCCTCCCTCCCTCTCTCTCTCTCTCTCTCTCTCTCTCTCCCTCTCGCGGATCCATCCATCCATCAGGACTTTGGTGATGACGGCTCTCTGTACATCACCAAGGTGACCACCATCCACATGGGGAGCTACAGCTGCCACGCCTACGGCTATGAGGACCTGTACCAGACACATGTCCTGCAGGTGAATGGTTAGTAGAGGCTCCTTACTTCACTAAACTCACGTGCCGCTATCGCAGCCATCTAGTGGTTGGATTCATGCTTAAGAACCGCCATGGGAAATTCAGCGTCGACCGAGAATCATCTTAGACATTCACATGGAAACGGGTTGTAATCGGCGATCATAAGCGATTTAGTTAATCGCTGCAGATCAGGCTTGTTTCGATCACAAATGTAGATTGGAAAGAGAATCAGTTAAATGGATTATAAAAATAAATCTGTTCCCATAGACACCATAAAACAGACATGATCTTTCACTTATGTTTTAGAGCTTCAGTCAATTAAAATATTTCATTGCGTTTGATCGCAATCACAGGTTTAAGTCTACGCAGCTAGAAGATACACAACTAGAAGATACACAACTAGAAGAAGAATTTTGTTCTGTATGTTTGCCTGTTTTGTTTCCCAAATCCAGCCTGGTATTGTCGACAAATGCAAAGGAAATCTTTAGTTTTTGGAGTTTGTGGGGCTAAAATGTCCTCAAATGGTGGTCCGTTGCTCAAATGCTGACTAAATGGAGGGCCCTGGTATCAAAAAGGTTGAAAACCACTGGTCTAATAAGAAGTAAGGCCCTGTCATGCCCAACCGAGTTGTCGTACACGCCTCAACACAGTAAAAATCCAGACTGTTAATTTAATTCCACTCAGTGTGGGGAAGTATCTGCTAATCCATTGTTGTTTCCTATTCGCGCTGCATTCGTACATTTAGGCCATCAATCATTCCAATGTGCATTAAGGCATGTTCCTATTATTGTGATTGTGTTTCAAATTAGATTTTCTAGATGAGATTCCAATAAGCACATTAAATTCATTAAGCACAGGTTATTTCCCCCTACCATTAAATGGAATAATTACATTCATTATTCCATTAAATGGATGGTTAGTCCTAAAAGCTGTTGTTGGCTCCTGTCATATTTTGTTTGTTTTGTCGTTCGACGGTGATGCCGTCATGTTCCACTGTCATTTATTAAAGTAAATCAAGGACATGTTTCTCTCTAATTCTTATACAGTATTGGCTCTCAAATAAATTCAGGGGTGTGTTAACTCGATAATGCTTCTACCTTTTTGATACCAGGGCTCACTATTTATTCAGAGATTGAGCCATGCACCATTTGAGGACATTTTAGCCCCACAGACCCAAAAAGTTTTGTCCACAATTCCAGGCTGGATTTGGGAAACAAACAGTCAAACATACAGATCAAAATGACCATTGATCTTCTACATTCTCTAGTTGTGTAGACTTGGGGATAATTCAGATGATCGATATTTTAACTCTTGAGGGTGTAAATTCATTTTCACGCTCTCAAAGAGTTACATCTTAACCAACTTTCCATCATTTACCCTGGGGACCACCTCGAATCCTCTCAGGGACCACTGAACTACACCAAATAATGTCTCACCCAGAACAAATTTCTAACAACGTCTTGTCATTGGAAGACTCTACAGTAGTTTTATGTTGTACTGCGTTGTGATCATCATTGTCTTAACCACGTAAACTTTATACAAGAAACAAAAATACCTTATGGGTGAGAAGTGGTATAGCAACTGTGTGCAGTCATAAATAAACAACACACTAGTGCTTCATGAAGAAAACACGCTTCTAAACACGCTTCTGGCTAAATGCCTAGTTAAATAAATAGTACGCCTATAGCAAATGCACGGAAGGCTTTTTTTTTATCCATAGCCGGAGAGCCTCGTGAGGGCACTGGTTTGCGGAAGCAGATTGTCAGGTGATGTAAACGAGTAGGCAAGGGAGAAATAAATGACAAACATACTGTATATTTGGCAAAAAAACAAGTAGGCAATACAATATTAAAACAAATCTTTCATGTAATGCCCGACATAGTGTGTGCGTGTGTGCGTTACATACGCTACTAGCGCTTATTTTCAATATAGTTTTGGGTCTGGAGCAAACGTCTAATTTCTTTTTCGAGGTCTTGAGCTGAATTACTGTATTTTTTTTTTCTCCATGAGCTAAATCTCCCCAGTGAAAACAGTCGATCTGAAAGCTTGCAACAACACAACGTGTTGTGAGGTATTATAGCGGCTATTTTCAGTGAACTTCACCCCAGTTTACGATATATATAGAGACACCATGTGGGTTCACATGTGGTGGTTAAATCCTGTATGTTTGCAGAGTTTTCTTTTACAGCTTTCTTTACACAGCTCTGTATTTACATGAGCAATGTGCATGTAAACTTAACAGGCAGTGTTGGGTAATATGCACAACATAACTTAAAGGGGAAATCCACACATTTTCAACATTCTAATACCCTATTGGCCTGAATATAAGACTATGTTTTTTTCCCAATGGAAATATCTCAAAAAATGGAGTCGTCTTATATTCAGGGGCTATACTATTTGATATTCAATGTTCTTTTTTCTGTAAAAGGGTGTTGAAAATGAGGGTCGTCTTATAAACGAGTCGTCTTATATTCGGGACAATACGGTATGTCATATGTTTTCCCATTCTGTGTTCCCAAGAAATGGAGGTCTGAAGAAAACCACTAACATGGTGAAACATCTTGATGGCATCACCAAGATGTATTTTCACCATGTTAATGGATTCCTTTAGATGCTTCTTTTTTTCTGAGAGCGTGCAAATGGAACCAAATGAACCCGTTAGGGTTCATTTGGTTGCATTTGCACGCTCTCAGAAAAATATGTTGAAAATGGGTGGAATACCCCTTTAATACTGCAATATATAACTGTGATAACTTGTAGGTATGTGCCTGTGTGCTGAATGCTGTGGTGGATTGGGATCTACAAACTACAGTGCATCTCTGTTATTTGTTGATCGCTCTATTTTTTACATGCAACAACAATCTCAAAAGTAATGAGGCATTTATTGGCAGAGTAACATATTACTTATTACACATTTTGGAAGAGTAATATCTTTACCATTGCAGTAATATGTAATATTTATTTAGTTCATGCCCAACACTGATAATAAGTAACCCTCCGAAGTAATATTGGCCAATAATAAAAACACACACACACACACACACACACACACACACACACACACACACACACACACACACACACACACACACACACACACACACACACACACACACACGTGCACGCGCATCTGTACACTATAATCATCATCATCATCCCAGGGGCGGATGTAACATTTCCCAATTGCGGGGCAGAAGAAAATGGTAAGGGGGCAGCTTCATGAAGCCGCCCCCATACCATTTTCAGTAGTGTTTCAAATACTTTTAAATATAAGCACTGAAATATCTTGGGTTGTTTTGCATGCCATCATGTTTGGTGGGGCAGACTGGGCATTTAGGGGGGCATTGCCCCCCATGTCTATACCTAGATCCGCCCCTGCATCATCCTGCAATCCACCACTGACTGCGCAGTAAGCGGACAGTTATCCTAGCACACACACACACACATAACTGTTTCACAATTTCGTCGTACACACAAGTATTTTTCCTTCCTCTTATACGCTCCCCGTGGATTGATTACCAGGCCTCCCTCTTCAACGAGAACCCGGGGAAAGAGGCGTTTAAAAGCAACCCCCTCCCCTCCTATACCATAACAAATCAGAGATAAGAAGCACCCCCCCAAACCCTTAGGAGCTTTTGTCTCGGAGGCCAACTGATGTGCGTTAAGGAGAATAAAGAAAAGCATAGCAAAATTAGTTTCAATTAAGAGGCGACAGCCGGCGCGATTGTGTTTCCGATAGCGAGAGGCAGAAGACCCTCAGCGTTAATTTATCTCAGAAAATGGAAACCCTCGTGGCGCCTATGAGGGTCCACGTGGTTCCATTTGCATTGTTCTCTGAGTGTATAGATGGCGCTAAGCGTTTCACTGGGTAGCAGGGCTGTTTTGCTTTTGTCAAGCCTGACTTTTAACTATTAGTAGGCCTTTCACTGCATAGTTAGTTTATGAAATGACCCGCTAACCCGCAGCAGATTATTTTACACTGACACGACATGTCAATGAAGTTACAACTGACAAAAATTGCATCATGGTGCGGCTGTGGCTCAGGATGTAGAGCAGGTCGGCCACTGAGCCAAGGGCTGGCGGTTTGAATCCTGGCTCCTTCTGTCTACATATTAAAGTGTCCTTGGGCAAGACACTCTTGCCCAAGTGTCCTTGAGCAAGACACCTTGCCTTCAGTGGTTGCCACCACTGGTGTGTGAATGTGGGAAGTGAGAACACTGGCATTGAATGTTCGCCACTTTACTTCCCGATGTATGAATGAATGGACGAGTGTAAAGCGCTTTGAGTATACACGTAATGCATAGAAAATGCAATCCACTATTATTATTAAGTGTCCCCCTGGCACCCCTCTAAAATCGCCACTGCTTCTGTGTAGTATTTGAGAGACAGGAGGGAGCAATGATGGAGGACGGATGCAAAGGAGAGAGAGAGTGAGAGAGAGAGAGAGAGAGAGAGTGAGAGATGGAGGGGAAGAGAAGAGTGCTAATTTCCTGGGAGGCGGATCATCTGGAGTGGAGCAATTACCATATGTTTGTGTTGGGGATTCAAGGTGTTTCTAGCCATCAAACGGAGATTGGACAGGCTTAGTGAACAAAGTCAACAACTTTGCATTTATGCCGTCGGATTTTTCTAAGCGGGCGAGCAAATGCATATGTCACAGCGGCACTGGGGGGGGGGATGGTTTAAAACACACGTTGACACGCTTCACGGCTAAATGCCAAGGCAAATAAATAGTACGCCTATAGCAAATGCATGGAAAGGCTTTTTTTTAATCCGTAGCTGGGGAGCCACGTACGTACGCACACATACCGGTAGATCGCCGAAGCAGATTGTCAGGTGATGTGAAGGAGTAGGCAAGGAAAAAAGAAATGATAAACAATCTTGGGAAACCATGGTCCACATATTTTAGTATATTTGTGTTTTTTTTTATTGATAGGTTAGATATATGCAGCAAAGCTCGTCATGAACGGGGCTCGAACCCGCGGCTCGCTGTCTGGCGAGAGCCTGTATTATGTGGCATGCGCCTGGACCACTAGGCCATAAGTCAGTAATTATGTCCAACAAAAAATGGTAGGTTTTTCCAGTGACAGCGACGTAACTTTTCCCTTCTCTGATGGCTGGCCAGGGTCAGTTTTTACCAGAAAAAGTGTGACGATCGTGGGCATGCCTAAATGTAAACATTTATGGTTTTCCAGAAAGCCACACATGACCAGTGTTCTTCACCCCAGTGTTCTATGTGTGCATTAGTCTTGATTGCATGGCCAGACTGGGTAAAAAATGCAGGGGCAAAAACTCTGTCTCTGCTATGTTTTCAGGGGGCCAGGTCAAATGTAGGGGCCACTTATCAGTGGTCAGTGGTCCGGCCCCCGGACCAGTGATGTAGGTAATACAATATTAAAATAAAAACTTTCAGGTATCGCACAACTGGTAATACCTTTATAAAGTGTGCCAAAAAAACAGCATCAGTATATAGACAGTGGTACTGTAATAAGTGACCGTCAACTAGGGAAATTATACACTTCATTCATAGTGCATTCTACAGCCAGCTTCCATATACAGTAGGCGTTTGTGTAATGCTTGAACTACAATGTGAACCAGGTTAAGTATTACAACATCATATCAATTGCAAATTGCACCTCTCTCATTGACTCTGCAGGGAGTTCAAACTGTTTTGCTGTGGCAGACGGTACAATTCTTCATTACCAATGCCATTAAGGCACTAGATCAGCGGCCAGCAACTTTTAATGTCAAAAGAGCCAATTTGGACCCAAGCATGCATATACTGTAAAATCGGTCTGGAGCCACAAACACATCTTGAATGAAGTCAACACTGGCTATATTAGCCTGTCAAAAGTATTAAAAGCATTCATTGTTGCAGGCTATATTGCAAACTTTAGTTGACAGATAATGTTTTAGTTGGTTTTTAGAGCGGGTTTGCTGGTTTATTTTGGTGAAATAATTTTAGTTAGTTTTATTTTTTTTTTCTGTGCTTTGATTGTCGGATTAAAAATATAGGATTAAATAGGATTAAAAATTTGCCAAAGTAGGAAAAGGTTGGTATTCAACCCTTGCTTTGAGTTCCTTAGTAGATTGGATGATTGCACTCTCCCACAAGAACACAAGCCTCCCATGAGCACGGACGCACGATAACGCCCCTGTACACATGTATAGAAATTGTGCCGCGCGTTACCACACGATTTCATATGTGCCAGTATTTCACCTCATGTAAATAAATGCTCTCCGATCCTTGGAGACAGTTATAATATAGATGGTCCTCATCTGCTCTGTGTTGTTGTTTTTTCTCCTTCCCTTTCTATTTCACACTGTGCCCAACTTGTAATGGAGCACCCCCCCCTAGCTGTTGGGCTTGTTGTTATGTGTGATTATGTTCGGTGGCGAGCTGAGACCAATGCCTTTCCGCACCGCTGCGTGTGGTTTACGTGCGGCGCGGTTGTTAGCGCTCCCCCGGGAGTTGCGGCTCGCCCATCAAACAAAAGTGTGTGTGTGTGTGTGTGTGTGTGTGTGTGTGCGTGCGTGCGTGCGTGTGTGTGTGTGTGTGTGTGTGTGTCTGTGTCTGTGTCTGTGTCTGTGTGTGTGTGTGTGTGTGTGTGTGTGTGTGTGTGTGTGTGTGTGTGTGTGTGTGTGTGTGTGTGTCTGTGTCTGTGTCTGTGTCTGTGTCTGTGTCTGCATGTGTCTGTGTCTGTGTCTGTGTCTGTGTGTGTGTGTGTGTGTGTGTGTGTGTCTGTGTCTGTGTCTGTGTCTGTGTCTGTGTGTGTGTGTGTGTGTGTGTGTGTGTGTGTGTGTGTGTGTGTGTGTACAGGGGCGGATCTAACATTTCCCAATTGGGGGGGCAGGAGAAAATGGTATGGGGGCGGCTGAAAATAGTATGGGTGCAGCTTCATCGCCTGTGTCGCTTCGCGCCACGGGCGATGAAGCCGCACCCATACCATTTTCAGTTACAGGACTTTTATTAGGCAAGTATAAGCATCAATAATAATCAGTTGTTGTTGAAGTTGCAACAGACACGCAGCATGCATAAAGCTAAAGGTCTGACTCAGAGAGTTGTCTGTTTTCAATGATGAAATGCTGTTGGTTTAGTGGTGACACAGCTGTAGTTAGTTAGTAGCAGTAGTAGCGTTTCATATCATTTTAAATATAAGAGGCACTTTAATTTGAAATCTCCTGGGTTGTTTTGCATGCCATCATGTTTGGTGGGGCAGTCAGTCAGGGCATTTAGGGGGGGCACTGCCCCCCACATGTCCATGCCTAGATCCATCCCTGTGTGTGTGTGTGTGTGTGTGTGTGTGTGTGTGTGTGTGTGTGTGTGTGTGTGTGTGTGTGTGTGTGTGCGTGTGCGTGTGCGTGTGCGTGTGCGTGTGCGTGTCTTGGGATGCCCAAAAAAGAGGCAAAAAGGCTGACAAAGTACTGCAGCGTATCTGCTATAATTGGCAGCCGTCAAATATGGCGGAGACGCTGCTACCTATACCCATAGACTGTACTGTGCAACATGCTTGTGCATCACAAAAGCTCATGCCATGATTTTGCAGATGTAACTCAAATGCACCTATAATATGTGTGTCTCTGTGTATACAATTTACAATTTAGGCATTTAGCAGACGCTCTTGATCCAGAGCGACTTACAATGGTGAAAAGTTTACAATTTAATCAGGATTTACAATACATTTCACAACATACAATGAAGCGCTAAAAACATTGTAATACATTAGGCAACCTATATACGTCATTGCAGCAAGTACTGTGGGTTGGAACTGTATGCATTCCCTTTGTGTGGACATAAATAAATGGTTAAAATGTGTGTGCGTGTGTGCGTGCGTGCGTGCGCGCGTCTGTGTGTGTGTGCGTGTGTGTGTCTCTGTCTGTGTGCCGTGCCCAGTCCCTCCAGTCATCCTGGTGTACCCAGAGACCCAGGCCCAGGAGCCAGGCGTGTCTGCCAGCCTCCGCTGCCATGCCGACGGCATTCCAGATCCCAAACTCCTCTGGCTGAAGAACGGCATGGACCTGCAGCCCAGAGCCAACAAACAGCTCTCTCTCATCGGTGAGGAAACTCTTTTATGTGTGTTTTTGTTTGTGTCAACTTTATCGTCACAGCAGGTGCAAAGAAGTTTGCTGAGATCTTTGTGCAAGTTCCATTGTTTTGTTTTGTTTTGTTCTCTAGTCCATACTTTGTTCAACTGTGATCCTGGACACAAACCTGCCCATGTTGCTAACCTGGGATGAGCCCCGTCCCAACTGAATTCATGCTCCTTCCCTCTTCCTTCCTTCATCCATTGGCGTGGTTATTGTCAGAAACAAAACAAGAGTTGGGAGAACATGAGGGGTGTAAAATAACTTACCTAAACAATGTAGAGAAAAAACATATCAAAGAGAGACAAAAGGATTCAATATCCACCATCCACATTCAGTACACATACTGTAGCATAATCCAGCTGATACAGAGGGTTGACATAACTAAGATGCTAAAAAAGCAGCAGCACTTGGGTGTAACACCTCATCCACACTGCCAGGAGCGAGCGGCAGCATTCTGGATATCATGTCTACAAAAAAAAATCATCTGGAGTGTCAGTCATTGCGTTGCGACGGAGTCTCAAACCAATCAATAACCAATAAATAGCAGCATAGATACAGTAAAGACAGAGATGATATGTACTATATACTATCATCAGAAATGATGATAGCACAGAGATGATATTGAAAGAGTAAACTCTCAACTACAGTATTCTTTAGGAACAAAATGAAAATCAGATCAAGGGACTGTGAAAGTGTAATTAAATATACATAAAGGGTGCAGTGTGCGAACAAAAATCATCTGGAGTGTCAGTCATTGCGTTGCGATGTAGTCTCAAACCAATCAATAACCAATAAATAGCAGCATAGATGCAGTAAAGCAATAAAAGGCACTCAAATAGCTGGCCTATAGTGTCAGGTTGTGTTGAACCATCTCATGGTAGCTGGATTAACGCTGTTCTTAAACCTGCTAGTGTTGTCCTTGAAATTACGGTACAAAAATTGGTCGTGTGTGGCTTATTGTCCGTATCGGCCAGTAACAATGTGCTAGTTCCCTGGGAGATGGATTGCTGAGGTGGAGTGCCACACCTAGCATCAGACCCCAGTACTTCCTGCTCAACTGTGCAGTGTCTGGGATCTAATCTACAACGTATGAACTTGTGACAGTGCCCGGAACCAAACCTATGAACCTATGGTCCAAAGTGAAGAGCTCTACCGACCGAGCTACCCGGACACTCAATTGTGTGGTCATAACTGAGTCCACTGAGCCCACTATGGACTTTAGATGCCCCAAAGGCACCATGCAGGTTATGGTTTCAGCTCTCAGCAATGTTGTGTTGAACTAACCCTGACTCTTCAGGAGAATTCCCTGCTAGAAGGCTTTCTCACATTTATTTGCAGTTGAAACCTGTTCCAGTTGTTATTCTGTGAACAGCCTTATTGCCTGTTTCCCCTACCCCACCACAAGCTTACAATGGGGCGTGGGATGTTGTTCAAATTCACCTATAGTTTGGTACTATACGTATATCCTCTGTTCATAGTGTCCACAGTTTGCATAGGAACGGCCGTAAGTCACGCTTTAGGTCTGAAACACAACAACGGCATTACTATGCAGTGAAGCGTCACGCTGCTACTGTTGGCACACACAGCTGCAAATGCAGGTATAAAAAAGCCTTCCAGCACAGAATTCTCTTTTAAAGGAACGACTTGATTCCTAGTAATCGAAGCATTGACTTGTACTAAACAGCAGAGTATTCCCAGTGTTGAAGACTCTATTCCGTTCCCATTTAAATCAACTACAACAAGCATCTTAAAACTCTATTATTATTGTTTATCTTCCTGAAATGTATTCCTAGCTTGTGTGCATTTGTGAGCACACATACTGTACACACGCAAACATGTTGATGTTTATTCTTTCTGTCAATAGGTTTAGTTTGTGTGTGTGTGTGTGTGTGTGTGTGTGTACAGTATGTGAGTGCTTGTCCACATCCTCTGCTTTCATGTTGTCTCCACACATGCAGATTAATATTCTCCCGTATTGTGTCAGAAAGACGAGGCTGTTGGCATCTTCAGAAAGCAGCGTATTAAACCCAGACCGGAACAATGATTCCTAGTAGAATCATCGCATTCGCACCGCAATCACTCAGAACCATTTGCATAATAATATCATGAATATCACTTTCAATGCATTAATGGTCTCTTTTATGTTGTCTGAAAGAGGACAAATGTGGCGTTTAACCACTTATACGCGATATGTAGTTGACCAGAGGCCTCTAGGGACTCACACACTGAATATCTTCACCCAATATGACAGATCTACAAGCTCACAACAGCTCATAAATCTGACATATTCGGCAAAGATGCACCACAGGATTAGAGACGCAGCGAGGATCTTGAGATGACGTTATAGCTGAAAGAAATAATATTTATTTTCATCGTATCTTATCGAAATAGTGCCATTTTCTTTGTGCCTCTCCATTTATTTGTCTCCCACACCTGGGGGATGGAATCCCAGATTGGGGTCAGGCTCTCTCCGCCTCCATGGTGTCAACCCACTCTGGTTGTGAGTGGGAGATGATATTGAAAGAGTAAACACTCACCTATTCTTTGGGAACAAAATGAAAATCAGATCAAGGGACTGTGAAAGTGAAATTAAATATACATAAAGGGGTGTGGGCCGCCATGCCTATAACCAGTCAGGTGGGAAGGGTGTTTTTTTTTTTTTTTTTTTTTTTAATTTCTTTTTATTGGGGTTTTCCAGAGTAAAAAAAAAAAAAAAAGAAAGAAAAAAAAAATAAACAAACAAAAACAAAAACAAAGCAGTGTTGGACACATTCATTTTAACAATTGATTACTAAAAACAGTTATACTTCTCCCCTCAATCTCTTATAAGCAGTCCATTTTTCCCATCTTTTGTAATACATGTCCATTCTCAGTCTGATTCTATATGTCATTCGTTCCATTTCTTCAATGCTATCTATTATATCCCTCCATTGTCTATAACCCGGGGTTTCTTTTTTCAGCCAGTTTTTAGTGACAGTCTTCCTTCCTGCGATCAAAAGAATCCTCACAAGATATCTATCTCCTGGACATACTACTGTCTCCTCTAAACATCCCAAGTACATAACAAGACCAGATCTAGGAATGTCATAGTCCAGAACTTCACATATTGTCTCGTGTATATTTTCCCACAGAGGTTGTATTTTAGGACAATCCCAGAAGACGTGTGTGTGGTTAGGGTTGGGAAGGGTGTTTTTTAAAGACGCTCTCTCTCTCTCTCTCTCTCAATTTCAGGAGAGGAGGAGAAGGAGAATTTCACAGAATGGGCCGCTGGCCGCATCTCTTTATGGTCCTGGTTCTCATTAAGCAAGAGTTTATTGGCTGTGTGTGGGTCATTACCTGCAGTAATAGGCTGTTATCAGCCCGCAAACACTCAAACAAGGGAGGTTCTGCAAGGTTCACCAACACACAAACACTGTTCTAGCCAAAGGTTTTAGCCAAGCACGCCTAGTGTCTGGGTAATGGCAGGACTGTGGGAATAGTACGTTCCAAGGGACAACCAACCTTCTACATCACAGATTACAAAGGACAATCTACCTATTTGGTGTCAATTCTGGGCATATTATTATAGACAAAAAGTTTCAAAAACATTCAGCAAATTAAAAAAATAGACTGTCTGCAAGCTCACAGCCAGTTGCAATGCTTGAGTGGCTAATAATCATACACCACTCCCATTCTCACAGTGAATCGTGCACATGCTTGTTTTATCTCAATGGGATGGTTCCAATCATGCTCCTTATGTTTGGAATCTATAGCTCATAGGCAACTGCTTTACTAGATCAATGCGTGTCGCCACCTCCCTCTAGCATACTATTTTTGTAGTGTAGGGTTAGGTTGGTATCATGTGCGTGAATCAGTGGACCACGGCACAGCGTGAACCGCAGTCTCTTTACTTCCCAAACGTCAGCGTAACAGTAATAACAACATCAAAGCAACATCATCACTCACTGCAGTAGCCTAGACTGAAGTAATCAATACCAGATGATCCGCAATCATCACAAAGGCAACAAAGGCAATATGCAACGAGCACAGCACAATCAAACAGCTGTCAGTGAGAGATAACAGTTGGGTAGGCCCGAATGTGAATTCTTAGTAGCTTGTTTTGCTGCTGCTGTTGTTCTATGCGGATTAAATCATCGCCAGTCAATTTTTTATGGTCGCAATTTCCATCAGCGCATTGACGTCGTCCTACTGCTAATTTTCACAGAGTCACAGCCTTGGAACTGTGATTTCTCACAAGAGCAAACAGGTGTCCTTGTTGAGGAGGTGAGGAGTCATTAGCAATGAATCTCAAACAGACCTCCAAATGCACACCATGTCGAAAGCCTTTTCCAGTCAATTTCTTTATATAATTACGTTGTATTTGGAACACCAAATACTCCAGACAAATGGATGCTCACTTTGAAACAGAATGCATTAACAATTTTACAAAAATGTTTTTACATCAAAGAAAACCACTAAATCAGTGGTTTTCAACCAGTGGTCCTTGAGAGGGTTCCAGGTGGTCCCCAGCTAAATGATAGCTAAGTTAGTTAACCAGATGTAACTCTTTGAAAGCGTAAAACATGAAACCAAATGGACCCTTGCGGGTCCATTTGGTTTCATGTTTACGCTATCAAGAGTTAAAATATTCACCATCTGAATTATCTACACAAGTCTACACAACTAGAGCATGGAGAAGATTAATGGTCATTTTGATCTGTTTTCCTGTTTTGTTTCCGAAATCCAGCCTGGAATTGTGGACAAAAACAGAAGGAATCTTTAGTTTTAGCATCTGTGGTGCTAAAATGTCATCAAATGGTGGTCGGTGGCTCAAATCCTGAATAAATAGTGGCCGCTGGTATTGAAAAAAGTTGAAACCCACTGAACTAAATGGAAGAAAATGCCTCTCCTCCCACATTGGCGCACAGCAGTTTCTTACTAAGCTACAGTCTATGGCTCTTCGGGGCTTTTTGGAACGGAGACCCTTTAGCTAAAGCCTAAACATGGCACTGGCAGTATAAAAATCCAATAAACACAACAAGCCTCAGGATGTTCTTGGCTTGGAGTCAAAACCATACGCATGTATGGTACCGCGTGACTCTGAAATGCATGGGCCGTCCGGGGAGTTAGTGCTGTCACTGGTGAACAAAAATATCCGGCGGAAACTCTAAATGTCAAGCTATTCCTCTGTGGATTGTTATAGACAATGCAAGAGAGCAGAGCCAAAAGTTCAGATCACAACAGCAGCTGACTGCAGGCTAAATGTGTTGTTGGTGCGCAGATTAAAAAGTCTCCTCCTTTGGCACGCACTCTATAGTCTTGCTAACTTCACAATCCCTGGCAAAAAAAAAAACAGTTCTAAATGAGGATATTAAAGTCGTATTTAATGTGCGGATGTTTCGGTGGCAGTCGATAAGATTGATCAGAACATAATCATGAATTAGAAATAATTAGAGGCTGCGTCTGGTGTCAGGAAGTGTCGCTTTAGGGCGGTGTTTCACTTCAAGGCAAAAATGCCTTCGCCTTGATGAAAGAGGAATTTATTTGGGACATGCTCTCCCGCTATCAGAAATCCATTTCGCTAATGCAAACCGATTTAATTGCTTTGATTTCTATAACGTGTTGTTATTCTATAATCACATAAGCAGATGCCAGGGAGGATGTGTTTGAGATCTATCTGTCAGTGCGCAACACATTGTACTGCAAGCAGTACCATCAGGGGCGGATCTAGGCATGGGGGGCAATGCCCTCCTAAATGCCCTGACTGCCCCACCAGATTCAGATTCAGATTCAATTTATTGTCACTGCTCAGAGTGTACAAATACTTTGACAATGAAATGAACAATGAAATGAACACCAAACACCAAATTAAAGTGCTTATAGTAGAAGTAGTATTTGAAACACTATGCTACTAACTACAATTGCGACTAAACCAACACCATTTCATTATTGAAAACAGAAAACTCTCTGAGTCAGACCTTTAGCTTTATGCATGCTGCGTGTCTGTTGCAATTTCAACAACAGCTGATGTTATTATTGATGCTTTACTTGCCTAATCCTAAGTCCCGTAACCGAAAATGGCATGGGTGTGGCTTCATCGATGACGCCGGCCCCATACCATTTTCAACCTGCCCTCCCAATTGGGAAATGTTAAATCCGGACCTGAGTACCACGTGAGAGAGCAGTAAAGAAATGCATAAATACATCAGTTAATAAATAAAACACCTTACAAGCCCTCCCATGCAGCCGACACATGCAGGGAAGCTGGCAGTAGCCCCACCAAAAACGCCTGGCCAGCGCTCCACTCGCCCCAAGCTCTTCTCCTTCTTGGCTCCAAAACTATGGAATGCACTTCCCACTGCAATCAGAACCACAGACTCACTACCTATCTTCTGCCACAGTCTGAAAACACACCTCTACAGACTCTCAGCCCATAGCACTTGTATTACATACCAACCCATATAGCATTTGCAGTACACTCCTAGGTAGTTTAGATAGCACCTCAGTAGAATTAGATAGCAGTAACTTACTGTATATAGGACGTCTAATATATTACCATGTTTTAGTGCCTACATTGTAGATTGTGTATTGTAAATTATGCTTGAATTGTAAACTGTAATCTGCATGCATAGGTATTGCAAAGTTTTTACTTAATGTAAATCGCTCTGGATTAAGAGTGTCTGCTAAATTGTAAATAAATAAATAAATAAATAAATAAATAAATAAATAAATAAATAAATAAATAAATAAATAAATAAATAAATAAATAAATAAATAAATTCCTATCAACTGGTTGATCAAATATAAAAACTCACAAAGCTTAAGGTTGTGCTTTAATGTTACAGATTCAAGACAATGCAGCAGCACATACTGTATATATATAATATAACTGCAAACTGCTTGCAGATGTCCATCTCAGCGGCATACAACGCATACAATATCATAAGGGTGTCAGATCAAGAGACGAACTGATCAAAGGGAGAAGTCGAGACAGAGAGACCAGAACTATGAATAGAATGCCTACATACAGTGCATTACAGAAATGTATGTAGAGAGAAAGGGGATGGACGGTGGAAGATGAGAGGGCTAGCGGGGCTAGTGAAGGACGAGGCTTTTCTGGCGTCGTGATCTTTAACCCATTGATCCTGATCAGATTCTAGTTTCTGATGCTAGACTCTAGTTCCTCATGCCAGATTCTAGTCCCCCACGGTAGATTCTAGTTCCTCTCAGTAGACTGTAGTTTCTGAAGTTAGATTCCAGTTTCTGACACTAGATTCTAGTCCATGACACTATACTCTAGTTTGTGACACTAAATTCTAGTCCCTGGTGCGAGATTCTAGTTTTTCTGGATAAATCTCTTTCTGTGTGAGTGATGCTCAACATATTTCATAAGAAGGACCCCCAGAAATATCTATTATTTAGCTGCAGAACCTCATCTAAAAACATGTTGTTCTAGGGGATCCCCCAGAAGCAAAGATTTGAGTCAACAATGTACCCCATTTTCAAAAAATAGCAGAACTACCAGCTCGTATCGCGCCACTCGGTGGCGCGATATGAGCTTGTAGATCTGCTGTTTTTCAACAGTTAAAAACACCGAAACGTGTCCAGTACACAGAGGGTTAACACGGCCTCTGAGCCGTGGCTTTTGATTCGTGCGGCCGTGCGCCGCGGTCTCGGCCCCGCTGCGCTGTGAAGACCGCGGCGCTGCTGTGATCAAGGCATGGCGCCGCGTGAAGGAGGGATCTGAGAGCCCAGCCGCTAGATCACAGAGGACCAGAGCTGTCGCAGCGCGCCTCTGATGATGCTGCTGCTGCCCCGCGAGTCGACACTCCTCCTGTCCTGTCAGAGAACCACCTGTACGTCTCCACCAGTGGATGGGAAAGTGAATTAGTAGTTTTACTTAAAGTTGTAGAGAAAATAATACGTTTTGCACACGTTTAGACTGTGGTCATCATATGGGTATCTAGTCTAGCTACTACAATGCGAGAGCGGCCTTGCCCGTTTATCCGTTCGCCTTCTCCTACCAAACATAAACGTTTGCACACATCTAGCTATGCACAACACCTCCAGCACCGGAGGGGGGGGGGACACTGCACACTGTGCTTATGATTCTAGCCTCTGCACACTGAGCCGCTTCTCTTCCTCTTCGTACCTCTCCCACAGCAGCAGGCAGCGTTATAACAGCCAGGAAACTTTTTCCATCAGTTTGCCAAAATACCAAGCTCACATCCAGTGTAACATCATGCGTCGCTACAGTGAGATAAACTGTGCAGCGCGACGAAACACCAGCTGTAAATAATCGGCCCTTGATTGTGTTTTAAACGGATTATATGAATGATTTTGGGACAAATAACGGTAGGAGACGGCGATCAGCTCGGAGGAAGTTTAATATCTTTGTCGTGTTTATATGAGGGACAAACATTGGGCTATACACGATATGGATTATTTCACAGTAGGCTATGCCGCAGCCTTTTTAAACCCAGTGAGAAAAAGTCCTCCTCTTCCTCCTGCTGCTGCGATGCGAGCGAGGCTGTCTCGCTGAATACATGAGGGTTTGCCCCAAATAATACTCGGACCAGCCAAAATGTAAGGGATCTACGGATTCATAAACACTAAAGTTGTGCTGTTGCCTGGTGTGTATGCTATAGGCCTATTATTACAAACCGATCTGAAATAAAGATCATGAAGTCTATGTAGAACAGCCGCCATGAAGAGAACAGAGTTTATGACGGCTTAAACTCAGGGCTGAATTTGGGTCGAGCCCTTCTGTTACGTCTCGCTCAACATCGCATGGACGAGAGAGAGAGAGAGAGGTGGTCCGTGGAAAGGATCGCACGAGAGAGAGGTGGTCCGTGGAAAGGATCGCACATTATACACAGCAGGACAGCCGACCCAGTCGGCCACAACTATTATCTTTTGACTGACAAAATATTTGGAGTTCGGGTAGATCTATCGAGCTGGATTAAAGCAGTCAATTGGAATTGCAAAGGCTGCCAGTGCATGCATTCTACCTTCCTTTATTGGCCCTGCATAACAACCGGAGTCTATTGGCTCGCGCTCGCATTTTCTGACCCCTCAATGTCGCAAAAAGTAACAAAAAAAAGTCAAATATTTTTTTATTATTTTTATTTTACCACAGTAATGAAGTAATTTAATATTGCAATTATTGCCCCCAGCCCTAAATTGCATGCATAATATTATTAACCACGCGAGCGGTGTGTGACTGTGTGTGCGTCTTCATGTACACGAATGTATACTGCACATTCCATCTTCCAAGCACACGTGAATATCTTTGCATAGCAGTAGTAATCATAACAATATATACGTTTAGTTGGATAGTAGCTACATTTCATGACAACATACTTTTACATTCCAAGGACCCCCAATGGACCCTATAAGAGAGCATTTAAAGCTCTCCCAGTCTTCATTTTAATCGCAAGGACCCCCAGTTTAACATTAATTAGGCTACATAGACCCCCACAATGGACCCTATAAGAGAACATTTCAAAGCTCTTGCAGTGTTCATTTTAATTGCAAGGACCCCCAGTTGACATTAATTTGCCCACACACACACACACACACACACACACACACACACACACACACACACACACACACACACACACACACACACACACACACACACTGCGGCATTGTATACCTGCCTGTTCCTGATCGTAATCTTTTGTAAGAATTTCATGTTACTCACAACTATTACAATTCCTCTTAGTATGTCCAAATTTACATTGCCTATGACAAAAGATGCATTGTTGCAAAGTGTCCAAAAAACCGAACATTTTTAAAATTGGGGTGAAGGCAAGTCCACTGTCGCCACAATGGCGCGGACTCTAGACATGAGGCCCGCGCAGCGGGCCTCATGTCTAGTATGAATCAATATACCAAAGTGCCAAGTGCTAAAGTGCGTACGGTCAACAAATTATGTAGCCTTCCAGCTCACCCTGCCTCCAAGAACCAAAAGCAGCCATAAGTCATTTTGGCTCCTACAGGGGATCTCCACCCATTTTCAACATTCTAATATGTCATTAATATACCTTAGAGGTGCTGGGTGGACATGATAAAAAAAAAAAATGTTTCCCCCCACACTGTCGGTAGAGTGCAAACTTCCATGTTGCGCAAAAGTAGGCCATGCCATGGCCTACTCACGCATGAGCGGAGCGGGCTAATACTCATAGCATTAGCTATAAAGGTTCCCTTACTCACGTCATCACGTAAACCGGCCAATCACAGTATACACAGAGAGACCGACTACCGCGCACCGATCGCTTAACTTGCACTCACTCCGCTCATGCCAGTAACCAGGGCTTGGAAAATCAACAACGGTGGACAATGTAAGCAAAATGGAAATACAAACTTTGAGCTGAAGAGGCCTACAAGTAGGCCATGGCCTACTTTGTGACTTCGTGTGGTGTTTGTGCAACAAAATGACTAAAAGTGAATACACAGATGCTCCATGCTTTTACGTAGCAGAACTTTACCCGCAGGGAGTTGTTGACCAACAGCATACCATTGATCCAAAGGATTCAACCACTGTGGTACTGTTGTTGAGTAATGTTAAGGTGGACGGTGCGTCTGAAAGGACTAGAGAAATCCATTCAAACGGCCGTGACCGTGGGACACTGTGTGTACTGCTTTGGATGCAACCTGACGAAACAAAATGCCCCTGACGAAGGGAAGCAGATTGATGTCCACGTGTTCAACACTGTGACTTTGCTCTGGACGGAGTTGAGCCCTGGGAGAGGAAAACGCCTCCTTCAGGTTCCCACCAAGCGCTACGGACACACAGCTGTGTTTATTGAAGATGCTGTCTACCTCTGGGGAGGGTGTGACTATTACACACGTAAGTACTGCAATGTGCTTCACGCATTTAATGTCAACACTCATACATGGTTCAACCCAAGTGTTTCTGGGAAGGCTCCAAAAGGGAGCATGGAGCACTGTGTCTGTGTCCTGGGGAAGGACATGTTCGTCCACGGAGGATTGCGGTGTGTCCTGAGGAAGGGCATGTTCGACGACGGAGGACCCACCAAGAAAACCTACAAGCTGGACACCAGCAGGATGGTCTGGAGTTTAATCGACACCAGAGGAACTCGACCTGATGTTACAAGTTGTCACTCTGCTACCATCATTGGAACCAAGATGTTTGTATATGGGAACTTGGGGGATGATGACGCCGATGATGAGTCCATCAGTGTCTTTGACACAGAGACCAACATCTGGCTGGACACGCCTTCTGCTCAGCTTGTTCCGGGGGATGATGACTCCGATGATCAGCTTGTTCCAGAAAACTGCCATGGTCCTTCCTTTACCTACAACGGAGAGCTGTACATATTTGATCTCTCATGCGATACACCCCTCGCTAATCTGTGGAAATTCAGTCCAGAGACCTTCTCCTGGAAGAATGTTAAGCCCAAGATGAGGAGGTGGCCGCCTCCTGCCCATGGTAAGTGCTGTTGCGCATATCCTGAATACAAGTGTTGCGTGGTGGGAGATCGCGTCATCCTCTTTAACAACACCTCTGGTGGTGACCTGCGTATCTTAGACCTGAACCCTAGCCTGAAAACCTTATGTAAGCTAGCAGTTATTCGGTACCGTTGCGATCGGTCCGGACTCTCACATGGCATCCGGTGGGAACTGGCAGCCATGACTGAAACTCAAATGAAACCCAGGGGACATCATAGGGGACATCCTAGAGGACATCCCAGGGGACAGTCACATTAGGAATTACTGGGTGAAAAATAGGTTATAAAATCTTGGGATGAAAATGAGGGAAAAGTCCATAAGTCCCACAGCGACAGCTCCGTCATAATTGTCTCCACCGAAGGTGGGGACTATAAAACGCCCTGTGTCCGTGCACGCAGCCCGTCCGTGTCCTGAGTCTGTCTGTCCCACGACTGTCTGTCCATGCACCACGGACAGACAGATCTGTCCGTCCCACGACTGTCTGTCCGTGCACGCAGCCCGTTCGTCATGACGTCATGACGACGTTATAGTTGATACACTAGTACCAGTGCACGTTCAAACCTGAGCCCAGACGGTGGAGACCTGGGTACAGGTCTCTAGGAGGACCCCTGAGCTTGAGAAGCTTGAGATGACGTCATGATGAGGTCATAGGTATGAAGGTCATAGAATTTGAATGATTTTTTATTTCCAACTGATATGAAATAGAAAATTCAAATTCAGAAAAGACATTAGTATTTTATCTCTACATAGGATATACCTGCTTTGATACTCTAACCTTTTTTTTTAAGAATAATATCATCAATTCTTAGCCTTTTTTACAGTTCTGAATAGTTGACACACTATTGCTAGTACACATTCAAATCTTGTTTGCTTTGATTCCTTGATCATCTTTTATACGATCAAGGAATCAGTCCAAGCCAGAATACAAAACTGGACATAAATGTTTTAATTTTAAAGGAAAAACGGGTTTGTTTTTATTTCGTATGAATGAGGGCATGAAAGTCGTTAATAATGGGTTAATGTAGTTCAGTGCTTTGTTTATATGAATCGATGGAAAGGTGTTGGCTGTAACTTTAAGGGTTCAAAAGAGAACTGTACATCAAAGAGTCTGTTTGTACAGCTGCGGCACAAATACACATGAACTGCAGGGACTGCCACTGTGGTTCACTGTTGCAAGTTCACTTCATACTGCCAGATCAAAGAAGAGTTGTCACTATAGATCAGAGCCTCGGTCACAGTGTTGTTTGTTTGAGAATATTTTGACTTGAGTAACACACATTTAGTCTTTTAGTCTCATTTAGTCTTCTGAAATTCATTTTTTTAGTCTTAGTCTAGTCGACGAAATATCAACGTCGATTTAGTCTTAGTCTCAGTCTTAGTCTTTTTTTAGTCTTAGTCTTTTTTAGTCTTAGTCTTTCAGTCTTAGTATTAGTAGTTTAGTCTTACATACCAGTGCATTGTAGGTTTACAATATATATGTTATACAGATTTATAGTTTTTAGTATGAAAGATGTCTTGTTTTATTTCTTTGTATAAAATTACTGCATTAGTAATAAGTCCCTTTCCTGAAAACGTATGCAATCTATACTGCAGATATGTTCACATACTTAAAAAGAATGAAAAAATAAGTTAAAAATGTTTCCTATTTCCATTAGTCTTAGGTTATGATTTAGTCTTCGTCTTAGTCTTAGTCTTTTGAAAACACACATCTTTTAGTCCCAATTAGTCTTCTGAAATTCATTTTTGTTAGTCTAGTCTTAGTCGACTAAATATCAAAAACCTTAGTCGACTTAGTCTTTAGTCTTAGTCTTAGTCGACAAAAACAACACTGCTCGGTCACTAGGCTTACATTTGCGATGCGAAATGAAAGTCTGGGGACAAAGTAACCCAGACAGGGCCTACAGACTGCAGATTGCACATTCCAACTTTCGGCCGGGGGTGTGACGTCACATCCTCCTTTTTTGAATGGGTTTCAATGCGAACTTCCGGCTGAATTTCGGCCACGGACGGGTCTTTCCTGCTGCCTGAGCACTGTCCGAAATTCAGACAGGAACGAGACGGAAGTTCCCATTGAAACCCATTCAAAAAAGGAGGAAAGTTGGAAAGTTGGAATGTGCAAAAATCAGTGTAGAGCCACCCAGAGAGTCTATCAAAAGGTAAGACTTCCGGTTTCTTAACTTCCCCTGGAAGTTGCCATTTATCAGCCGATCGCGGCGCGGTGCTCCCAAAAATGTATACCCCACGGAAACATTTCATTTCTCCCTTTGTGCTCGCGAAGCTGTTGTTAAGGTTTAAAGCAGTGGTTTTCAACCAGTGGTCCTTGAGAGGATTCCAGGTGGTCCCCAGCTAGATGAGGGAAAGTTGGTTAACCAGGTGTAACTCTTTGAGAGTGTAAACATGAAACCAAATGGACCCTCGCGCATCCATTTTGTTTCATGGTAACACTCACAAGAGTGAAAACATCGGAATTATTGTGTAGACTTGGGCTGAAATGGTCATTTTGATCTGTGTAGTGTTTTTGTTTTGTTTTGTTTCGCAAAATCCAGCCTGGAATTGTGGACAAGAGCAAAAGAACTCTTTAGTTTTGGAGTCTGTGGAGCGAAAATGTCATCAAATGGTAGTCCGTGACCATGGCACAAATGCTGGTATCAATATGGTTGAAAACCACTGGCTTAAAGGATGAAATCGTGTGCACTTGTATAACTGCTTTGTTTGTTGAAATCATTTTATCTGAAAATAAGAGCGAACAAGTCAAGACACTAGTGACACTGAACAGGGTTGTTTCACTGGGGATTGTAAATACAGCAACTTCTGCCAACGACCAGTGATAGTGTAGTTAGCGCCCAGGGTGTATAAATCATGAAAAGACATGTCACATCATGCACTCATTGGGTTTTTCTTTCTTCTTGCCTCTTTTCTATTAGCACTTAGACTATAACAACAGGTTTGATAATTGGGTTTGAGACTAAATAAGCCTTCACTTTGTTCAAGATCTTCACAGAACTAACACAATGACCACGGTTCATTCCAGACGGGTCATTTTGAAAGTCTTTGACTTTGACCCATGGAACCTTTTCTTTCCGTCTACCGCATACTTAATCTCCGAATTTAAGCACAATGCCGCACTGCCATTTTTGTCCCCGCTCACCGCTCTACTCTATACAGGCCTTTTGGTCCGAGTGTCAACGTGAATAACGACTCGCAAATGGCAAGGTGAAGATAAGGACGTGTCACCTTTCTCTCTTTGTCCCCCTGTCTGTCTGTCCCGTTTTGCAGCCAACGGCAGTGAGCTGTACATCGGCAGCGTGCGCTACGAGGACACGGGCGCGTACACCTGCATCGCCAAGAACGAGGTGGGCGTGGACGAGGACATCTCCTCGCTGTTCGTCGAAGACTCCGCCAAGAAGACTCGTGAGTATAGAGATGTCCGATATTGACTTTTTTTTTACCGATATCCCGATAATGTCCAACTCTGAATTTCCGATATCAACCGATACGATATACTGTACAGTATGTAGGCTTTTGTGGTGGACAAAAAATAAATAATGGGAGTGATTTGGGTGACTTGGAAAACACCACAACAGACCAACAGCACATGCACCAAGGACTGCCCCCACCCAATCATAATTGGGGGAAGGTCCCCCATATATATTTTTTTCCCTGATTGTGTGGCACTATACATATCTGTAAATGGTGTTTTTTCCGATTTTCAAAAAAAAAATAATAATAATAAAATAGTTATATTTTTATCATGTCATTTTTTTAAAATAGCATAAATAGAACCAGATAAGCTTAGGCTTCATTCTACTCCTTTTCAAACACGTGTATTGGATTTGTTTAACTTTTAACTTGTGATTTTCTTTTAACATATTGTACATTTTGTGCTACTTTTGTTTTTTGATTTTCTTTTAACATACTGTATGTTTTTTTCCTGATACCGACATTTTCCCGATATTGATTTTTAAAACCCTTTATCGGCCAATAACATCTGTATGGCCGATATATCTACCCCCCCAAAAAAACTCATTACCATGGTGAACACACAACTTGATGACATCATCAAGTTGTGTTTCACCATGTTAATGATTTTCCTTTTCAAACCGTTCTTTCCTGAGAGTGCACAAATGAACCAAATGGACCCTAGCGGGTCCATTTGGTTCCATTTGTACACTCTCAGAAAATTATCGAAAATGGGCGGAATTCCCCTTTAAAGGGGAGATTAACATGCAATTCAACTTTTTTATTGTGTGTGTGTGTGTGTGTGTGTGTGTGTGTGTGTGTGTGTGTGTGTGTGTGTGTGTGTGTGTGTGTGTGTGTGTGTGTGTGTGTGTGTGTGTGTGTGTGTGTGTGTGTGTGTGTGTGTGTGTGTGTGTGTGTGTGTGTGTTTTGGGGGCTCCCAAGTGTGTGTTTTCTATCCCCACAAATAACCAAGTTTGAACAATCAGTCATTCATATCATATCAGAGCTTTGATGGAAATTGCTCTCAGGAACAGCTAGCATGATTCTGGCCTCATAATGATGTAATCAACAAAATGGACCCTGACAGGTCCATTTAGTTTCATTTTACATGCTCAATCAACAGTTAAGTAATTGTTAAACATCTGCATTACTTAACACTCCTGTAGCGTGACAGTCTAATCTATATTAAGTGCCAGAAATGTTTGTTTACCTTTGGAGCATATGCCAAAGTATTTGTGCCTCTGATCGATTAAAATCCCCCGGAAAATAGTCCCAAGGCTTGTTGTTAAACTGGCAACACGCCCGAACCAGCAATGTGATACAACTACAAAGTGGCACAGCGGCTGAACCGCACCAAACCACTCTGGTCACTTTAATGGAACTCATTTTCCCATGAGCCTTTACACACAGTGACAGGTCGCTTTAATCGGTGAGGCTTGGTGTCACCAAGCCTCCAGTGAAGCTCTCCAGAGTTGAAGCAGACAGGGACTAGTGGCGAAAAATGTAATTGCAGCCCATATATTGGCACTGAATGGACGTTCATGATAGCCTGACCTCAGTCTGAATAATGAAGTGAGACGAAACGTCTTCAGTGATTGGTTCATATGAGCCCATCAGAATACTGGGAAAGCAGCCGATGTTGTGGTCGAAGTGATTGACGAGGCTGTTGGCTAATCAGGTGCTGGGACTGGATTCCCAACCCATACAAACGCCCCCAAAGGCAGGGAAGCCAGTCCTTGAATCGCAGGGAAAAAATAAGGTAGCATTTTTTTTAAGGTGCTGATTCAGGGCTGAGCATGCGTCAGCACTTCCCCATTTTACCAACCAAAATTTGTTTGCAGGGCTAATCCTTAGCTTCTTTGCCTTTTTTTTTTTTTTTTTTTTTTTTTTTTACTATTTTGAAAAATATTTTTGAACAGTTCAACTAGCCGATGTACATTTACATGTTGTGAGCTTGTAGACTGGCCAACTATTAAAAATGTTTTTCACAATAGTAAAAATTGAAAGAAGTAAGGGGTTCAGTGGGTGATGAAAATGTAGTTCTATGTTAATTTAATATAGATAATTATAGAATGGAATTGTAAATTCTTATAGTTTTAATGTCTAAATGTCATCAAGTGGTGGTCTGTGACTCACAATCTGAAAATAAATAAATAATGGGCCTTGATATATACTGTAAAAACAGTTGAAAACCACTGGACTATAAGACTCATTAGTAACTCACACGCACATTGGAAGGAACAAGATTGCACATTTCTGTACACATACTGAAGCAAATCAAGCTTTTTCTTAATTTTGGGAGGTTATTTCAGTAAACAGCAACATAATGGTCAAAAGGCCATGCGTGGCCTGGGTGCAGAGAAAAACCTAAATGCCTGCCAAATGGAGCAGGATTGAAGCACGGTAATTCCTCCTTTTCGGTGAATTTAACCATGAACGCTCTCATGTCCCCAAGGTCCAAATGTATTCTTGAGTGGACCAACTGTGACACACTGTGTGTACACTAGAGATACCGTATAAATTTACTTCCAAATGTAAAGCTTAAGAGCAATACAAATGAAGAGCAATAATGTTCTTTTCTGGAACAGAAATGCTGCAACTGTGTCCACGTACATGAATCAAGTTTTCTGTCCAAAAATAGAAAGCAAAAAAAAAAAGGAAACATGGAGGCTTAACAGCAAGCGAAAGGGCAAATCTAATGCCATGAACCTGTATTCATAAATTATACATTAACATATTCTTTTGGGGAAACATGGCCTTAATTAATCTGAAGCAACACGTTAAATTTCCATTTCTTGTTCTGGCTGTTAATTCTGCATCTTGGATGATCTTCATTCTGTGTAGTAACTTGTCTCCTGTCATTTTGTGTCCTCTTCTTCCTTTCCCCATGGACACACCGCTGCTGATTCCATAGTTGCAAACATTCTTTGGAGAGAAGAAGGTAAGGCATTTCTAAAATTGTTCATGCTCTACAGTCCACCTCAGAAGGCTTTCTTTCTCCTTTATTTGCTGTTGATTTGAGGAGAGGCGCACAGTTTATGGCTGAACCATAGCTGAACGACAATTGAATGTGACAGTGTGAGTGTCAAAACACTATTGGCATGGTGGAGAGACAATATATATAGCCCAAAAAGCATTTTGGAGTGATGGAAATAGGTGAATTTGAACAACATACCATCACCCCATTCTAAACGTATGGCGGGGAAGGGGAAGCAGTCAATATAAGGATATTTTCCCCACAAAATAACAACTGGAACACTTTTTGGTAAATACATAAACTCCAAATAAAGGTAAAGGGGGGTAAAATTCTCCTTTAATGGACGTGGAACTGAGCCTGTAGCCTGTACAGAGTTGTATCTATGTTTATATCCATAATCTGGCATGTTACAAAAGTCTGAACACAGAGCAGTGTACAGTATTCCTACTGTTTCGAAAAACAAAGAAATCCAGTAGCAGAATATGTGAGCACACTCAACAAGTTAAAAACAGGTTGGATTCCTCTTGCAGAGCAGGAATAACCCTAATGTACAAAATGTACAAAGACAGCAGCAATGAAAACATGAAGGATCTTTGCAATAAAACAACTTTATGCACAAAATGGTGTCTACCCAGAGCACATTAACTGCTCCGGCTCTGGGAAATCACAGGTCTAATATGACTCTAACCTCCATTACTGCAGATAGTGTACAATTTTGTACAAATACATAAACAAATAAAAACTAGTTTTGTTGGGGAAAATTACCCCTGTTATGCTCCAGGCTGTAGAAATCATGTACTGTATAGGAAAGTTGTATCATGACAGGTTATAGATATTCAGAGGCCAGCTTAAATTCACAGCAACATGGGAGGGACTACACTTGTAAACGTATGGTGAAAAACTGAAAATTCTATGTTTATTAAGCTAACCATGGACAATATAAACAAATGAGAGAGAGAGAGAGAGAGAGAGAGAGAGAGAGAGAGAGAGAGAGAGAGAGAGAGAGAGAGAGAGAGAGAGAGAGAGAGAGAGAGAGAGAGAGAGAGAGAGAGAGAGAGAGAGAGAGAGAGAGAGAGAGAGAGAGAGAGAGAGAGAGGTGTATGCGTGTGGGTCTGTGACGCTTGCATGCATTCTGTTTTTAGTTTTATGACATTTTAAGTTCCATATTACCAGTGTTCCTCAGAATTGTTTTATTTCAGGGATCCTTATAGTTTAGCATACGTTAACGTTGAGAGTGTACAACGTTGAAATGTTGCCAAATAAATGAAATCTTTATAGGACTATTTGGTTCCATTTCTACACTGTCAGTGTCACTTACCCGACAAGGGTCATGCACTTTGGTTTCTAACTATCAATAATTTAACCGGAGACCCCCATGGAAAGGCCCCAACGATCCCTGGCGGTCCCTGGACCTCATTTTAAGAAGCACTGGTATAAACTACTTAATTTCTGTGCTGTAATGTTTTCATGTTGTTTTCTTGGAACACATTAAAGCTACAGTCACTAAACTCATGTCCGTGCGTTTTCACCTGCACAGTCTTGACAGTCTATCACACAATGCTCGCCTTTCTGTTTTTTTTTTACAGAGCCGGTATGGATGTGAGTCTGAGGTCTTGGAGGCAGCAGTTTTGTTATTGTTGTTGTTGTTGTTGTGGTCGGACAGACATGTTGCTGACAGCAGCCTTTTGTTGGTGTTGTCAGAGCGGCTGACAGCCAGCCACGCTAACGTCAAATCATGCTAACAGGAGCGCTGTCATGTTCTGTGCTCTTTTGGCACAGGGAAATGTCAGAAAAAACACAAGGAAAACACGCTTCTGTGTTGCTTTTTTCATTCTACTTGACGTGTGTGTGTCCGTGTGCGTGTGTGTGTGTGTGTGTGTGTGTGTGTGTGCGTGTGCGTGTGCGTGTGCGTGTGTGTGTGTGTGTGTGTGTGTGTGTGTGTGTGTGTGTGTGTGTGTGTGTGTGTGTGCAGGTCTGAGCGTGGGCAACATGTTCTATGTGTTCTCTGATGAGGGCGTCACCGTGCTGCAGCCCAGTGAGTGTGAGATCCGACGGCACATGAAGCGCACAGAGAGGATCGTCGCCACCTATGTAAGTACACTGTAAGAACAGGGATTCTATGTATGGCTGCCAGTGTGGCCTGTACAGTGATTCTATGAACAGTGCTGTGTCGCTGTATAAGTACAGTGATTCTATGAACACTGCTGTGCAGATGTATAAGTACAGTGATTCTATAAACACGTGCTGTGTCGCTGTATAAGTACAGTGATTCTATGAACACTGCTGTGTCGCTGTATAAGTACAGTGATTCTATAAATTAATTGTATTACAAGTGATTAATTGTATTACAAATCTTACATACCCTATGCAAATTAGGTATTGTATATGAAAATATACAATACCTAAAAGATGTTTTGCCTAAACATCTACTGTGAAGCAGCTATCATATATTCATTTACCATATCAACAATTTATTTTTAATTATTTCGATGAAATAATTACATTATTTATGAATTCAAAATGAAGTATTTTTCATTCATGATTAACATTCCAATTTTAGAGATCCGGCTCATGGACTAAAAATCAGGTCTCTGAACTGAACCTATTCCCGGCCGTTGGAATAGTGGTAAACATTCCCAACCAGTGGGCCGTGATATTATCGGTTGTATGTAAGAAAAATGCAGTCCAGTTCTTCCATTGTGATAGCAATCAATTAGGACTCGTTATGTATTACGTCGGTTCCATTGATGTAAGCCATAACAAACTCATTGACTGGCCGCTGCCTGAAACAGGGACGGGTTGGCAGTGAATAAAACACATGTGTGAATGTCCATGTGGCGCCCTAACGTGAGCGAGAATTCCACTCCTTTTTTTCCCCCCATTGTCAGAATGCTGGTCGTCCCTCGGCTAAGTGTAGTGCATTACTCCTGTCCATTAGTAAACGGCTCAATGCGATAGACCGCATACAGTCTATAGTACAAAACCCCAGGTTTGTAATCCATTGAAGAACGCCCTGCTCCGTGAACAATGGGCTTTAGATGGTAAAAGTTCACCTGTTCCTCTGAGGGATTTGGGTTTTACAGGACACTGTAATTATATTAGAGATCGATACAAACTCGATGAGAGCTATGTTATCCCCGGCTACTGCTGCAAACAGCATTTTCTCTACACCTCGCCAAGGTGAAGGGAGAGCAGGGCTCCCTTGAAACCAGGCCTTTGGCACCCACTCGCATGTGTGTGTGTGCACGTGTGTGTGCCAGGGGCGGATCTAGGCATGGGCATGGGGGGGCAATGTCCCCCTAAAACACCTGACTGCCCCACCAAACATAATGGCATGCAAACGGCCCAAATTTCAAATGTATTTCAAATTAAAGTGCTTATAATTAAAATGATCTGAAACACTACTACTGCTACTAACTACAGCTGTGTCACCACTAAACCAACAGCATTTCATCATTGAAAACAGAAAACTCTCTGAGTCAGACCTTTAGCTTTATGCATGCTGCGTGTCTTGTCTAATAAAAGTCCTGTAACCGGTATCGCCCGTGGCGCGAAGCCGCACCCATACCATTTTCTCTTGCCCCTCCAACATGTTCTCTTGCCCCCCCCCCCAAATGGGACATGTTACATCTGCCCCTGGTGTACATGTGCGTATGCGTGCCTGTGCACGTGTGTTGAAACAAGGGATGTACACAAAGCTCTTGTCAGCAGAGATGCCAGGCTACAGGATCTCTAATCATGTTAGATACTGTACTCACTTACTTACAGGATTGGCTTTTACAGTGAATTAGCAGTTGATAACTTTGAAGCCTTAAAGCTTAAAGGCTAAAACGGACGCACTGGGATTACACTTGTGTCAAGATATTGTTATCACTAATAGTATTATTAGCAGGCAGGGCAGCATCACAATTAAGTCCTGGTAATTGCTATACATACGGTATCATCATTTTATTTAAATTAGCTACACAACAGTACTCCTGTAAGGGTCAATTTTTAATTGTATTCATTCAAAGCACTGAGCACTAGGTACATGCACTCAATAATAATGATAATGATGATAACATGATTTATTTAGCACTTTTCAAGGTACTCAAAGTTAAGTTGCTATATAGGACAAAAATAATACATACAGTATAATTTTATTAGAATTGTGGGCTTTGAGCTACCACAGATTTGTTCCTGTTAGGAAATGTACCTGAGGACTTACTAACAAATGACAAATATGTAATAAAGATCCTTTTAGCAACAAGTAAAAAAGCAATTACAAGGCTTTAGTACCAACAGAATCCAAATGAATGGGAAAATTAACTTTTAATCTTAGACTACAAGAAGAAACATTCTATAAAAGATGGGAGAAATGGCTTTTTTCCTTCAGCCCATAGTTTGGTATTGCATGAGATAGCATAAAATATATATTTATGTAGAGCAGGGGTTTTCAACAGGTGGTCCGGGGACCACCAGTGGTCCCTGAGAGGGTTCCAGGTGGTCCCCAGCTAAGTTGATTAACCAGATGTAACTCCTGAACGTAAAAATGATACACTCTCAAGAGTTAAAATATTCATCATCTGAATAACCCCTATTCTATACACAACTAGAAGGTCATTTTGATCTGTATGTTAATTTGACTGTTTTGTTTCCCAAATCCAGCCTGGAATTGTGCACAAAAGCAAGAGAAAACTTGTTTTGGGATCTGTGGGGCTAAAATGTCCTCAAGTGGTGGTCCGTGGCTCACATGCTGAATAAATAGTGGTCCCTGGGATCAAAAAGGTTGAAAACCCCTGATGTATATAGAGCAAGGTCTGAAAAAGTGGGTTTCGAGTGTTGCTTTTGAATGTAGAACCGTGAAGGAGGCGGACACTGCCTGGCGGATGCCCTGTCACCCCGCGAAGCTGGCTTTTATTGGACCTCTGTGGTGGTTCCAGTTGGTTGGAAACAGAGCTTGACCCGAGGGTCCGCGTGTGGCGGACATGACGTTAACACTTTGCACATCCCTTTCACAGGTCAGGAATTTCCTGTACAATGCCAAGGTTTTTTCCCTGGATGAAATGTATTTCTTGTTCTTTTCTCTCTGTCGTCTCGGTGCCTGGTTGCTGGTTCCCCGCCGTTCCGTGCAGGAGGAGATGTGTCCCAAGGGTCAGGGGGTGTCCCCCCAGCACTGCGTGTGGTCGTCGGCCGTCAACGTCAGAGATAAATACATCTACGTGACTCAGCCGCTGCAGAACAGACTGCTGGTCATCGACACGCAGGCTCAGAAGGTGGTGCAGGTCAGTGTGAAGAAGGGTCGAGCAAAAACAAAACATTTAGGACGTGTTCGGCGTTTCAAAATGGCAAGCAGAGGTGAGGGGAAAACGTAATCGGATGTTTTTACTTTTGCTTTAAGGGAAAGTCCACCCATTTCCAACATTTTAGCTGTATTTTTCCTCTATGTTGCTTCTACTTTGATGCTGCACTTGGTTTGTCCTGTAGACAGTCAAGAACTTTGTTGTTGTCAACAAATCATGAAAACAAAACATTGGTTGGGCTCAGGGAAGGGGTGTTGTGTGGGGGTGAGGCAGCATTTTAGCCAATCACAGCACAGAGAGATTCATAATGAGCCAATAGAGTTGAGGTGAGGTGGAGTTAGATTCTGTTTATAAACGTCTGTTTACAAATGCAGTGTTTGTGCACACTAAGTTGCCTCTATTACCTTTAAGTATTTTGTTATCTTTAAGTACATGCCATTAATATACCTTAGAGGTGTTGTATGGACATAATAAAAACATTTATCCTTCCGTGTTTCCTAGAAATGGAGGTCTGAAAAAATCACGTGTTAAGTGGGTGAGGGTGTACAGATGGAACCAAATGCTCCCACTAGGGTCCATTTGTCCTGTTTCAAGTTTCCAAATGGATAGAATTCTTTTGAAAATAGCAGATCTGCAAGCTCACATTGCATTGCAAGCTTGTAGATCGGTTGAAGTAGTTAATGTGCGTTTTGTAATTATAATTGAAATCTATACAAAGTAACTAGAGGCTTCAAATAATTATAGCCCATGTTTACACAGGCATACAAACCTCAACTTCCAACCTGACATATTGACATTAATTGTATATGATTAAAATGGATTAGTCAGTTTGGTCTTTCAAGTGCTAGACACATGCATGTAATTACTGGAAATAGATGTCTGCCTGGTTATTCAAACATGCAAAGTTTAAGTTTAAGTCAGATTATTATTATTTTTTTTATTTTTTTTATTTTTTCAGTTAGTTTGCTGTGAACAGTTTTGTCTAGTGTTTTAGTTAATGAGTTCTCAGACTTTTTTCATGTCAAGAACACAAATTGACATTGATTGGCCTGCAGATGCCCATTCAACCGTCATTTCAAGGCCCCCAGTTTCACATGCATTAGGCTACATACGGCCATTTTAATGGCATTTCTGGACCCCAATTTATGTTTTCAATGGTAATGATATGGTATCAATGGTAATGATAACTCTGAACATGTAAAATGTTCCCTCAAGGGTAACCTGGCAGATCCCCAGACACCACTTTGAAATTCCCTGTTCTAGTCATCAAAACATTTGAATGCTAACATAACCAATCGCAACGGTAACAGGAAGATCCGGTCCAAAAAAAAAGTCAGCCCTGAGTATAGACTTATATATGCTATGAGTATAGATTTACGCCATTGCAATCTTCGTTCACTTAATGGGATTAGTCCAATGGCAGCTCTTCTACACAGACCTCTTCATCTTTATTAGATTGTTTTAATAATAGGATATAGCGTATATATAGCATAAGCATCAGGTAACAGACTGATTTTTATAATATGTTTATTTATTTACAGCATAAAGACTAACAAACCAGCTTTGATGATTATGAATCACTTTATTTTAGATTGTTTTGTAGTACTACTAGTAGGCCTACAGCCTAAACATTACGAGACTTTAGCTGGGCAACAGATGTTGCACACATAAATAGCTCTTATTTGCGCAGCCCTCATTGAAAACAATGTCTTTCAAAAACCAGTTTGTCCCTCCCCCCCTGCTGCAACAGCCCCTCTTGAGCGCTCACTTCTCTGACCCATCAATGTCACAACATTTCAGCTGGTCCAGGTTTTTTTTTGGGGACGACTATTCTGGTATTCATCATCGCAACTATACGCAAGAAAATTTGAGCCAAAATAAATCCATCACACCTCAAGCACTTTGAAACAATATGTTGCCCAGGTGGTTGCTGGCTGGCTGGCGTGGTCATTCATCTCACCTGTAAAGGCTGCTTAGAGAGCAAAGCCCTGTGGAGGTACTCCCAGGGTCGGCATCATTTATCTACTGCACAGGGGAGGAAACGGACTGGATTTTAAGGAGAAGGAGAAGATGACAGGGAGGGAGATGAGGAGCACAAGCTAGCCCGTTTTGTTCTGACATTGGATTGTAGTTTTTGACCCCATATTCTAGTTTCTGACAGAGTTCCTGACACTATATTCTGACACTAGATTCTAGTTTCTGACGCTAGATTCTAGTTTCTGACACTAGATTCTAGTTTCTGACACTAGATTCTAGTTTCTGACACTAGATTCTAGTTTCTGACACTAGATTCTAGTTTCTGATGCTAGATTCTAGTTTCTGACACTAGATTCCAGTTTCTGACACTAGATTCTAGTTTCTGATGCTAGATTCTAGTTTCTGACACTAGATTCCAGTTTGACACTAGATTCTAGTTTCTGATGCTAGATTCTAGTTTCTGACACTAGATTCTAGTTTCTGACACTAGATTCTAGTTTCTGACGCTAGATTCTAGTTTCTGACACTAGATTCCAGTTTCTAACACTAGATTCTAGTTTTTCTGAAAAAAAAAAGTTCCTGTGTCAGTGACGCTCAACATATTTCATGCCAAGGACCCTATCTATATTTGGCTGCAGACCCCCATCTGAAAACGTGTTGTTTTATGGATCCCCCAGAAGCAAAGGTTTGAGTTAAAAATGTTTGCTTCTGAAATAATCAATTCAAAGATTTGCACCACATTTTCACAATTTTTCAAAAATATCAGATCTACAAGCTCATAGCGCGCCACTCGGTGGCGCGCTATGAGCTTGTAGATCTGATATTTTTTCAATATCTAAAGTATAACATAATATTTAGAACACTAAAACGCGTCACAGTATAGAAAAGGCTAGATGGGAGGAAGGTATTACAACAGACAGCGGAGACAAACGGAGCCAGCAGAGGCTTAGGTGTTACATGTCTAAAACATCATAGGATAACTGTCAGTCGTGTGCCAGGTGATGGTAGTTCAGCTGGTCTAGCATTCCTTGACATCCCTCAAATACTTGCTCGGAAATAAGGTTGAGTGCTCCTCCTCCTCCTCCGTTGACATGTGGTTCTTTGGTTGGACACCAAAGAACTAAAAGAACTGTGTCTGGCCATCAAATACTGTATGTTTCCTGCCGGATGTGTACAGTAATTGGGCTCAATTACTGTTCTCCATGGAGCCCACAACTGACTATTTCTAAAATAGCAGACCTAAAATTGTCAGTGCAATGTATAGCGGCAGGTTGTTGCAAGCTTGTACACTTATTTTTTCAATGCATGAGGGGTCCAAGCTGCCTTCTTTTCACCTGACATTGGGGAGATTCCCTGGTTGGACGTAGCGCGTGGAAGGAACACGTTATTCCAAATAGTTCCTGTCCCCTCCATCAGGCGCCCCGGCTGGCCAGGGGGAGGCAGTTTAGAGACCAGGATCACTGCTTGTTTTTTGTGAGGGTATCTACCCTAGGGGACATGGGGATGACATGCAAACTCCACACAGAAAGCCCATTTCGCCAAAAAGGGGCACTGATGACGCGGAGGAGGAGACACCCACAGAGCAGTGGGAATTGAACCCAGGACCATATCTAGCTGTGAGGCGACAGCACTAACCACTGTGCCACCATGCCCCCTCTGGTTCTAAATGAAACGGAAACATTGAGAAAAAAAAAAAGCTATCGTAAAACTATCATAAAAGTTTCAGGAAGGTTCTGGGTTGCCCTTCATAGTCGAAAAGAGCCAATGTCACAAATCTAAAGCGTGTGAAATTGTTTGAAAATAAGTGGCACTCAACTTGATTTGGAGACCTTTTCTTTCATGCATTACTAATTCAGTAATAGCACAGTTAATACGTCAAATTACGCGTTAAATTCAAAAACTCTCATTTATAGTTTTTAAACTTATGATTAAGCCAATGGCAAGCTGCACTAGTGACAATGCAATCACTGCAATTGATCTAAAAAAGTTCGCTCTCTACACTTTGATTAGATTAAAAAAATATATATATATATAATATATATGCCCTGCACTGATGGAGGGTGAGGCAGCCTCTGAGTTATGTTTCATCATGACATTAAGATTAATTTCAGGGTGATATCAGAAAGTTACAAAAAGTTAATCTAAACGGAGCATCATGAATGAATGAATTCATTAAATTAAAGGGATAGTTCAGGTTTTTGGAGCTTAAGTTGTATTAAATACTTGCCATTGTTTTCGACCCCCCTATCTCACAGGGAGCTATGTTTTTGTGCACATATCACTAGGCACAAAAAGTAGTTCCATGTGACTTATTCCATGTATTATTTTTTTTAAAAATCCTTAAAAAAGAGGAATTAAGTCCAGACATTCCTAAGACCTGTGAGGTCCAGTGAAAAATAAAAAAGTCCATTGTGAGTGAATCACCCTATCACTAAACATGGGTAAAATTTACCAAAAACCTTCCTGGAGAAATAACTAGGGGTGTGCGCAGGGAAACAAACCCACATTCTGTGATGTCAGTGAACATCATGAAGCTACTGAAAGACCCACCCACCTCAGACATCAGCAACAGTATGAAAATTGCAAAAATACAATTGTCCAGGTAAAATGTATCCATGTTTAATGTTCTAGGATTAATATGTCACCAAAACAGGCCAGAACTCCCACCCTGGGACTCTGGCAATCGATCAATACAAAAAAAAAAAAAAAAAATCTGAACTATCCCAAGTGTTCAATGAATTGTACATTTCATGATGCACACACAAAGCAGCAGGGGAAACCATGCAAGGCACTAACCTGCTCATCAGAAGCAGTTATGGGCTCAGGGTCTTTCTCAAGGACACTCTGGGGGAGCAGAGTGTCCTTGTCTCTCTCTCTCTCTCTCTCTCTCTCTCTCTCTCTCTCTCTCTCTCTCTCTCTCTCTCTCTCTCTCTCTCTCTCTCTCTCTCTCTCTCTCTCTCTCTCTCTCTCTCCCTCGCTCTCTCTCTCCTGAAACCAACAGTTTCGAACGTACTCTTTGACATCCGGGAAGGCAGCAGCTTGTGACCTTTTCCCTCTCACGTAAAACCTCCTTTTCCCCTTGCCTCCATTTCTCTGTGTTTCTCACCAAGAACCTCTTCTATAGTTCGCCAACGAAGCACGAAAATGGCACGGACATTACGAGTAAAATGAGATTGAGAGGCCCAGTGGGATGTAGGACTAAGACGTATGGCTGTGGAACGCCCCCTACTCTCTGCATTGCCATATCACTCTCTCCTGCTCTCTCTCTCTTCTCTCTACTCCCGCCTGTAGAGGCAAGGAAGAAGGTTAATACATCTTCTCTCTCTGTCTCTTTGCTCCGTTTCCTCCGTCCATCTTGGTCCTACACCACCAACGTTCAAAGCCTTCTCTTTCCTCCACCACAAAATACAAACACAATGCCAGCTGAAATGAAATGAACAGACCGGGGGGAGGGGGAGGGGAGGGTGTGTGTGGGGAGGATGGGGGAGGTCGCTGCACCTGCAACACGATGCAATAACCGCACTTTGCATTTCACAGAACAGCGCGAAAAAACAGCCCCAGCAAACCAAACATAGAAAGTAATTTTCACATTTTGTTGACAGCCTGACTAATACCTGCAAGCTACACTCTTTTTTATGTAAAGCAGTTACAGCCTAGTCTACAGACTGGAAGCCTGCAGTCTGAACGCGCGTTCTGGGAAAAGCTGCCTTTCTAACGGGGACGGATCTAGGCATGGGCATGGGGGGGGGCAATGCCTCCCTAAATGCCCAGTGTGCCCCACCAAACACGGTGGGGCACGGTGTTTTGCATGCATGGCATGCAAAACAACCCAAGATATTTCAAATTAAAGTACCTATATTTAAAATGATTTGAAACACTAATACTGCTACTAACTAACTACAGCTGTGGCACCACTAAACCAACAGCATTTCATCATTGAAAACAGACAACTCTCTTGAGTCAGACCTTTAGCTTCATGCATGCTGTGTCTGTTGCAACTTCAACATCAACTGATTATTATTGATGCTTATACTTGCCTAATAAAAGTCCTGTAACTGAAAACGGTAAACGGTATATCATCGCCCGTGTCGCAAAGTCGCCCACATACTGTTTTCTCCTGCCCCCGCCCAATTGGGAAATGTTACATCCGCCCCTGCTTCCTAATGGCGCCCCATGTGCCTTTTCTTCGCGCGTCGATCAAGTGATTATGCGTCTTCTTGAGAAAGACCCCCGCGTCGTACTCACTCTGGTCGTCACTGTCAGCGAGAGTGGCAGCTGTCTACCAGATAACTTAGTCTGAAGGGGTGGAGGGACTACAGTGATTAGAGGAGTCGCCCTACAGCGAAGCAGAGACGCTTTGCTGTGCAGGCAGCAAATGCACTACTAGCTGGGATCATTACTTTGAACCAGGGGTGTCAAACTCGGATACAGAGTGGGCCAAAATGTAAAACTGAACAAAGCCGCAGGCCAAGTTTGAACGAACTAACCTTTTAAAGGGGAATTCTACCCATTTTCAAAAATTTCCTGAGAGGGTACAAGTGTGAACCAAATGGACCCGCTAGGGTCCATTTGGGTCAATGGGTCTGAAAGAAAAGAAATTATTGACATGTTGAAATACATCTTGGTGATGTCATCAGATGTATTTCACCATGTATTTCACCATGTTAATTTTTTTTTTTTCAGACCTTCATTTTTAGGAAATATAGAATCCACACAACATCTCTAAGGTATATTAATGACATATTAAAATGTTGAAAATGGGTCGAGTTTCCCTTTAATTTGATAATGTCTCAAGGGCCAAATAAAATTACACGGCGGGCCAAATTTGGCCCGTGGGCCAGAGTTTGACACCCATGCTTTGAACGATCAGTGTTTTCTGGCTGAAATCACTGGACGTTTTCACACTTCTGTTGTGGTTCCATCGTTTCTTTCTAAAGGGCACATAGCCAGCATATGCTAGTTTAAAGCCACGGGGCTGACATAGTTGAAAATAGTAATAATAATAATAATAATAATATATAATCTGGATCGGGCATGCATGAATAAGCCAGGAATAAGCCAGGAGCGGGTTCACTCCACATGCGACTTCATCATCACATGATGGGAGTTGAAAATGAAAAATGGAATTGCATGTTTTTCACCTGCGGTGGATGAAAAGAAAATGAATCAATGAGTGAGAAACACCTTTGATCCCATATAAAGCTATACAGTCGCTTCCACTCCCTACCAATCAATGAACTCAGCTGGCAGCTTGGCAACGCATGCACCTGGTCAGCCTCATCATCCTGCAGCACTTCATGCTTTTCTCTTCTCATCAGCGTCCACTATAGACCGCCGCAGTCCCACCGCCGCCTCCTCCGCCGCCTGTTCCAGAAGTGAATTCCCCATTCATTTTCTCATAGACTTTTCAAAAACGTGTTTAATTAAATACCTTTTTAGCGTCGTACAGTACAAAGCCACCTCGGGTTGTGACGAATCATGACAGCGAAGACCATGTTTTGGGCTGAAAAAATAATTACGGAGAAGAAAACACAAAGCACAAAAAGTGTAGTAACCTGTTTCACTGAAATTGTGTTCGTTGTCGTGATTTGTCACGACTCGAGTTGGCTTTGTGCACGGTATGAATGTTATAATATTTATAATATAAATATATTTATAATATAAATACGTATTTGAAAAGTCTTTGAGGAAAATATATGAAGAATTAACTTCCGGTAAAGGCAGTGGGGGCAGGACTGCGGTAATATACAGTATGGTTCTCTCAAATTCACTCCCATCTCTTATAAAGAGACACACAGAGTCGCATACCGTTGTGTATGTGTTGCTTGTACCGTTGTCCATGTGTTGCTCCCATCGCCTGGTTGAGATTGGTTCAGAAACTCTTTGTGCCAGATAATCGGGTGGAATCTGTAATAAAAACACAACTGTTTCCAGTTCATTCCACCCTTAAAAAATACTTAAATGTATGCTGTAACCGTAATTGTACTGCCTCTGGGTGGATACTGTATCTACAGTACGTATCGTCAGTGGCCTTGTGGTTAGAGTGTCACACCACAGACTCTAAAAATGGGACACAATGACTCCCTGCCTGGCATTCAGCATCAAGGGTTGGATTGGGGGGTCAGTCCCTGCGACATACTAGCGTCATGTCCAGGGGATGTACTTGCTTACTGCTATCGTCTAGATCAGGGGTGCCCAAAAGGTAGATTGTGATCTACCAGTAGATCACACAGGCTGTACAGGTAGATCACGACAGTCCCCATAGATCTCTAACTCTTGAGAGCGTTAAAACGAAACCAAATGGACCCTTACGGATCCATTTGGTTTCATTTTACACTCTTAAGAGTTACACTCTCTCAAGATTCCACGCAATTAGAAAATGGAGAATAATTGTTATTTTGAACAATGTTTTGCCAGTTCTCTTGCCTAGTTGTGGACAAAAGCGTGAAAGTTCTTAGTTATGAGTGCAAGACAGTGAACTCAACATTACAAACTCAAACACAAATTCTGTTTTCAAACATTAGTAGTAGCACAAGAAAACCTTCCAATTATCTCCCTCTATTTTTCATGTTAAGCACATTATTCTTAAAAACTATAACAGTAAGTAATACCATCACCACTATTTCAAAGCTCAAACTTTCTAGGGGCCTTGAAATCTAGTTGAGCCGCTCATTTTGAGTAGCGCTCAATTCAAAAAAGTGTGGACACCCCTGGTCTAGATTAAACACACACACACACACACACACACACACACACACACACACACACACACACACACACACACACACACACACACACACACACACACACACACACACACTGACACAGAAACAAGCGCATAAACACATATGTACATACTGTACTGTACATGCAGCTGCGCACGCAGACACACACACACACACACACAGACACACACAGACACACACACACACACACACACACACACACACACACACACACACACACAGACACACACACACACACACACACACACCCACACACACACCCACACACACACAGTGTGAATATCAGCATGTGTGCTGTGCGTTGCGGTGACAGTTGGCTGACCAGTGCAGAGCAGAGGGCTGGCCCCTCTATTACTGAACACAGGTCTCCTGGTCTCGCTCCAGTGAGGAGTGTGGCAGCCTGCTCCGCTCCACTCCACTCCGCTCAGCTCGCTGCTCCATGTCAACGCAGAGCAGGCTAATGGATTGTGTTATTCCTCATTGTTGACAATGTGCACCATGCACACCTTGGGTTGAGTGGGGTGCCATGAGTCAGTCAGTCAGTCAGTCAGTCAGTCAGTCAGTCAGTCAGTCTCTCTCTCTCTCTCTCTCTCTCTCTCTCTCTCTCTCTCTCTCCACACACACACAACCTTTCACTCTCTCCATCCATGTCTCCAGTGCCGTTTCTAAGCAATTTGGAGCCCCAGGGAAAAGATTTTCCCTGGAGTCCCCCCCCTCCTCACCAAATGTACTCTTACGGGTCGTAAGGGAAAATCCAGGGAAACGTCATACCTATGACAGGCACAGTAAAATGGCCCAAGTGATACAAATATGAACTGTTTTTAAACTATAATGTATATTTATCCATATGCGGCTTATTAGCCTGGTATCCTTTCAAAGCATGTCTGGTGGTCGCCCTGGTGCCCTCCCCTCCCCTGATGGCCGCCCCAGGCAACTGCCTAGTCTGCATGATGGCAAAAAACACCACTGCATGTCTCTCTCAATTTCAATTCAATTCTCATTCTCTACACGCACCCGCGCGCGTGGGCGCGCGCGCGCACACACACACACACACACACACACACACACACACACACACACACACACACACACACACAACCTTTCAGTCCCTCCATCCATGTCTCTCTCAATTTCAATTCTCTCTCTTTCTCCCTCTCTCTCTCTTTCCCTTTCTCTCCTCTCTCTCTCTCTCTCTCTCTCTCTCCCTCTCTCTCTCTCTCCCTCTCTGTCTGTCTCTCTGTCTCTCTCTCATTGTGGTCCCCACCGTGAGGCTAAATGGATACAGAAAGGATTATTAGGCTCAATTCAGCCCCATCAGCAGAGGCTGCCAATGAGGACAAAGGACAGGCCCTGTCGTCCTCTACTACTACTAGCTGCTTTCACCGGGTTGCCACGGAGCTGTTCTGTACGCCGACGACACCTTGTTATGCCTGCTGCCCTTAGCTCTTTGTTTCCTACTTTTTGGAATTTTAATGATTATGTTTTCTTTATCAGAACATGCTCCAAAAATGGCTGCCGTGGTTCTGTCGTTTTCTGTCTAAGCGGCATGGCGAGTTAGCCAGGGGCAACCTTTTCAGGAATTAATAACAAAGTCTGATGATTTCTTTTCTCAGTAATGCCATGAAGAAAGAAAGTACAAATGTAAAAGATTCCATGAACTCCATAAATATAAAACTCAATATATATACGCTCACAACTTTGACTCAAAACAATACATAGTAAGATTGTAAACTCTGCAGTTTTTACTAGTTTAGTGTCCCAGGTAGGTTGACCTCAGTCTGAGTCACTTCATTATTAGTGTGGTTGCCCGAAGGGCAACCAGACTCTTGTATTCCAAGTTGGGAAACTTCGCCGCGCTACTCCTCCCACAGTTTTTGTCGCATGCACCCGAGCCATATGTCAAATCGACCGGCTTCCTCGGGAATGGTGTGCTTGTATTTTTCTAAGAGATCCGTTGTATAGTTTAATTGATATTAATTTATTTGTTAATGTGGGTTAACACATGTTAACCCAGATGCGGTTGTGGGCATGGGTCGGCCCACGTGGGTTTGTGGGCAAAAAATCAAGTTCAAGTATTTTTCCCTCGCAGACCATAAGGGCTATTCTTACAAAACTTGGGGAGGATGTTCATAATGATTTAAAAAATGAATTGCCTTTTGATGTTATCGTTCGGCCAGATGGTGGCGCTATAACAGGCCACTTTACGTTTTGGCTTATAACTCTTGAACCGTAGGTCGTAGAATCGGATTTCTTGTTTCCATGGATTCCTTGGATCATGACGCATCTCCCCAAATAGGCCACGCCCATTTCCGTTAAAAAATTTAGAGACGCAATTTTGAATTTTGTCCAAAACACACTTTTTGCCCCCATTCCTTCATATTTGGTCCAAATCTCATAAAAATTGGTACGGAAGGTCTCTGGACCAATCCGATTAAAACAGCATTGGGAGAATTTTGATTTTGCGTATCGTTTGGCCGCAATGGCCTTCTGAAATTTGTGGGATCGGCCTATTTTACAGAAAATGCCACAAATCACGCATCAAATGTCCAATCCACCCCAAATTTGAATCACAGGTCTTGGGTGAACGCTTCAATAGGCAGCCAAAAGCAATTCCATTTTCAACCATAGGGGGCGCCATAAATGCACAAAATGTAACTATTTGTTGCAAAAACGCCATTTTGGGGAATAAATGCCCTCCAAATTACTTCCACATGATCCCGGGGATGACTTGACAAGTTCACATCATAATTGGTTTGGGAGGGGCCTACGCAAGTTAGTGGGAGGGGCCTATTTTACAGAAAATGCCACAAATCACGCATCAAATGTCCAATCCACCCCAAATTTGAATCACAGGTCTTGGCTGAGCCCTTCAACAGAGGGCCAAAAGCAATTCCATTTTCAACCATAGGGGGCGCCACAAGTGCACGAAATGTGCGAAATAAATGCCCTCCAAAATACTTCCACGTGATCCCGGGGATGACGTAAAAGTTCACATCGTAATTGGCTACCGGAAGCTGAGGGGGGGCCGACGCAAGCGACAACGGCAACCACACTTTGCAATTTTTAAATTGCGAACATTCTAGTTCATACTGAAGTCCCTCTCCACCACAGAGATGGGCGTTATCGAAGCAGCAGTCTTCACAGTGATTAGTTCATACCAACCCATAAGAATATTGGGAAAGCAGACGGTGTTGTTGTCATGAATCTGGCTAATGTGCTAGGCCGGTTTCTCACCAGACAAGCACAGCCGACGAGCGTTACTAGGATGTGAACAAAAGCAGTAAAATATGCCAGATGACGATGTTTATAAAACCTGACGCTTCATTAAAGAAGCACTGGAGGAGCCAACACTGTTGGGTGACAGGGCTGTTGCCCAATCGGCTGCTGTAGTTGGATTTTCAGCTATAATACTAACGACACTGGAGGGAGGGACACCAGTCCTGGAATTGCGGAGGGGGGTGGTGGGGGGATAAGGTGTTTTTTTTTATTTATTTATTTTTTTTATTTTTTAAGGTGGGCTGGAGCCAGGATAGGAGCCAGGATAGGTTCCAGGTGAATACTGTATTTACATTTTGTTTTGGATCACATACAGGCTGAAATGTTTGAGAACCACTACTGCTATCACTGTCGGGTGGAAACCTTTTATCTCTCATCAACCGTGACTTTACAGGACATTTAAAAAGAAATTAAATGTGTGTTCCAATGCATTCTCTCTCTCTCTCTCTCTCTCTCTCTCTCTCTCTCTCTCTCTCTCTCTCTCTCTCTCTCTCTCTCTCTAGGCGGTAGCGACAGACGCTGTTCCAGTAAAACTGCTGTATGACAAGTCACATGATCAGGTCTGGGTCCTAACCTGGGGAGACATGCAGAAGACACACCCAACCCTGCAGGTATGTGGTGTGTGTGTGTGTGTGTGTGTGTGTGTGTGTGTGTGTGTGTGTGTGTGTGTGTGTGTGTGTGTGTGTGTGTGTGTGCGTGTGCGTGCGTGTGCGTGCGTGCGTGCGCGCGTGTGCGCGCGTGCGTGTGCTCAGACCAAGACCATTTGTCTTTGGGGTCATCAAACAGTGATCCGTGGCTGAAATGCTGAATGAAAAATGTTTGAAAACCACTGACGTAGGTGACATGCAAAGCAGAGCCATGGTTAGTATAGCCTTTTGCAGGTACACATTGCAGGCACCTATACGCTCTGTTAGTCTGCTCAGTGAGAAACCCTCTTGACATGATATCCATAGCACTCTGCTGAAGAAATAAAAATACAATTAAAGCTGCAAGCAGCGATTTACGGGCCCTCGATCGTGCAGGTTTCGGGCAAATATCGGCCAATCAGAAGAGGGGACGCGGCTAAGTCACAAGGAGCCAATACATAGTCCAATGATGCCAGCCATATGTCTCTATGACATAGCATTGAGGAGTTATGGCAGGAAATAGTATCGACCAATCAGAATAGGGGGCGGGGCTAAGTTACACCAATCAACGTCAGGGACGTGTCGGGGACTCATTACTAGTCCATTGCTACCACCCATATGTCTCTATGACATAGCATTGTGGAGTTATGGCAGAAAATAGTATCGACCAATCAGGTGCAAGTACAGGGGGCGGGGCCCCTGTTCTGATTGGTCCATACCAATATGAATGTCAGGGACTCATTACCGGGTCCCATGATGCCAGCCATATGTCTCTATGACATAGCATTGAGGAGTTATGGCAGAAAATAGTATCGACCAATCAGGTGCAAGTACCACTTCCTGTTTGGCGGCGAAGTTTGGCGCTCCGCCACGGTGGCGCCGTTTTACGAAAACTCACGATTTTAATAACTTTTCATCGTCAACGTCTTTTCTGCTTGCCGAGTGTTTTTTTTTTCCGAACGGACCCCCCCGCTCCGACGAGTTCGCCAAAATGCGACATGTGGAAATGGCCTAAATTGCACCAAAACGCAGCCTTTATTTTGAAATAACCGACTTCCTGTTCGGTTTCGGACGCGGCACCAAGAGACTTTTTTTTAAGTTGCGACATGATACAGGTGCGTGCCGATTTTCGTGGATGTACGTCAAACCGTATGGTGGGGCTTGAGGCACGAAGTTTTCTAGGGGGCGCTGTTGCACAATTAGGCCACGCCCACTTTTAACAATTTTAAAATACGAAATTTTTCGCCACCAGTAACGTGCGTGCCAATTCTCGCAACTTTTCGAGTAAGTTATGCGGCCGAAAAACGCGATTTATTTCGGGTAAGAAAAAGAAAGAATAATAATTAAAGCTGCAAGCAGCGATTTACGGGCCCTCGATCGTGCAAGTTTCGGGCAAATATCGGCCAATCAGAAAAGGGGACGCGGCTAAGTCACAAGGAGCCAAAACATAGTCCAATGTCTCTATGACATAGCATTGAGGAGTTATGGCAGGAAATAGTATTGACCAATCAGGTGAGGGGGCGGGGCTAAGTTACACCAATCAACGTCAGGGACGCGTCAGGGACTCATTACCCAGTCCATTGCTACCACCCATATGTCTCTATGACGTAGCATTGTGGAGTTATGGCAGGAAATAGTATCGACCAATCAGAGGAGGGGGCGGGGCTAAGTTACACCAATCAACGTCAGGGACGCGTCAGGGACTCGTCAGGGACTCGTCACCCAGTCCATTGCTACCACCCATATGTCTCTATGACATAGCATTGAGGAGTTATGGCAGAAAATAGTATCGACCAATCAGAGGAGGGGGCGGGGCTAACGTACACCAATCAACGTCAGGGACGCGTCAGAGACTCGTCACCCAGTCTAATGCTGCCACCCATATGTCTCTATGACATAGCATTGAGGAGTTATGGCAGAAAATAGTATCGACCAATCAGAGGAGGGGGCGGGGCTAAGTTACACCAATCAACGTCAGGGACGCGTCAGAGACTCGTCACCCAGTCCATTGCTACCACCCATATGTCTCTATGACATAGCATTGAGGAGTTATGGCAGAAAATAGTATCGACCAATCAGAGGAGGGGGCGGGGCTAAGTTACACCAATCAACGTCAGGGACGCGTCAGAGACTCGTCACCCAGTCCAATGCTACCACCCATATGTCTCTATGACATAGCATTGAGGAGTTATGGCAGGAAATAGTATCGACCAATCAGAAGAGGGGGCGGGGCTAAGTTACACCAATCACGTCAGGGACGGGTCAGGGACGCCATACCGAGTCCAGTGCTACCACCCATATGTCTCTATGACATAGCATTGAGGAGTTATGGCAGGAAATAGTATCGACCAATCAGAGGAGGGGGCGGGGCTAACTTACACCAATCAACGTCAGGGACGCGTCAGGGACTCAAATGCGAGTTCAATGATACCACCCCTATGTCTCTATGACATAGCATTGAGGAGTTATGGCAGAAAATAGTATCGACCAATCAGGTGCAAGTACAGGGGGCGGGGCCCATCTTCTGATTGGTCGATACCAATCAGAACGTCAGGGACTCAATGCCGAATCCATTGCTACCACCCATATGTCTCTATGACATAGCATTGAGGAGTTATGGCAGGATATAGTATCGACCAATCAGGTGCAAGTACCACTTCCTGTTTGGTGGCGAAGTTTGGCGCTCCGCCACGGTGGCGCCGTTTTACGAAAACTCACGATTTTAATAACTTTTCATCGTCAACGTCTTTTCTGCTTGCCGAGCGATTTTTTTTTTCGAACGGACCCCCCCGCTCTGACGAGTTCGCCAAAATGCGACATGTGGAAATGGCCTAAATTGCACCAAAACGCAGCCTTTATTTTGAAATAACCGACTTCCTGTTCGGTTTCGGACGCGGCACCAAGAGACTTTTTTTTAAGTTGCGACATGATACAGGTGTGTGCCGATTTTCGTGCATGTACGTCAAATCGTATGGTGGGGCTTGAGGCACGAAATTTTCTAGGGGGCGCTGTTGCACAATTAGGCCACGCCCACTTTTAACAATTTTAAAATACGAAATTTTTCGCCACTAGGAACGTTCGTGCCAATTTTCGCAACTTTTCGTGTACGTTATGCGGCCGAAAAACGCGATTTATTTCGGCTAAAGAATAATAATAATTAAAGCTGCAAGCAGCGATTAACGGGCCCTCGATCGTGCAAGTTTCGGGCAAATATCGGCCAATCAGAAAAGAGGACGCGGCTAAGTCACAAGGAGCCAAAACATAGTCCAATGACACCACCATTATGTCTCTATGACATCGCATTGAGGAGTTATGGCAGGAAATAGTATCGACCAATCAGAAGAGGGGGCGGGGCTAAGTTACACCAATCAACGTCAGGGACGCGTCAGGGACTCATTACTAGTCCAATGATGTCACCCATATGTCTCTATGACATAGCATTGAGGAGTTATGGCAGAAAATAGTATCGACCAATCAGGTGCAAGTACCACTTCCTGTTTGGCGGCGAAGTTTGGCGCTCCGCCACAGTGGCGCCGTTTTACGAAAACTCACGATTTTGATAACTTTTCATCGTCAACGTCTTTTCTGCTTGCCGAGCGATTTTTTTTCCGAACGGACCCCCCTGCTCCGACGAGTTCGCCAAAATGCGACATGTGGAAATGGGCTAAATTGCACCAAAACGCAGCCTTTATTTTGAAATAACCGACTTCCTGTTCGGTTTCGGACGCGGCACCAAGAGACTTTTTTTTAAGTTGCGACATGATACAGGTGCGTGCCGATTTTCGTGGATGTACGTCAAACCGTATGGTGGGGCTCGAGGCACGAAGTTTTCTAGGGGGCGCTGTTGCACAAGTAGGCCATGCCCACTTTTAACAATTTTACCATACGTAAATGTTGACCACTAGGAACGTGCGTGCCAATTTTCGCAACTTTTCGAGTAAGTTATGCGGCCGAAAAACGCGATTTACTTTGGAAACAAACAAAGAAAGAATAATAACCAGGACGGTTTCAATAGGGCTTCGCACATGCGTTGCAGTGCTCGGGCCCTAATAAACATTGCGGAATCAATAGGGCTTCGCACTTGCTTTGCAGTGCTCGGGCCCTAATAATCATCACGGTTTCAATAGGGCTTCGCACATGCGTTGCAGTGCTCGGGCCCTAATAATACAGAGCCTCTTAAACCCGGTGGCACTTTCTACTTAGAAAGCAGCCTTATATGATTTGTCTGCGTGCCGCTGTACAAATACTTCCCCACTCTGCGCATATATACAGTAGGATATACAGGAAGGCAGCATTATAGATGAGTATCTGCGACGTGAGCGCACCGAAGTAGAGAGAGAGAGAGCAAAACAGCCCCCACCGCTCCTTGTGTTCCCTGTGATAAGTATTTTCAGCGAACTAATCTATGTATGTTTTAGAAACGTTTACCGATGCAGGGGAGAGGAGGAGGAGGGGGGGTGGTACTTCACAGCTGAGGCGTTAGAGCTGTCTGCTTGGTGACTGCGGTCCCTTTGGACCCGCCGGTGTTGTGGAGACTTCACAAATGAGAAACGATCACAGGTGCGGCGGTGTCTAATCCGCCTCCGGGGATTGGGTGAGGCGGGTTGGATGGAGGGGGGTGAGGACAGTGGAATAGTTCTAGTTTATACCAGAGGGAAGAACGGTGAGGTGTTTATTGCGTGTTGCCAACTTGGACCATTTGTCGCTATATTTAGCTTTCTCTATATTTAGCTTTTTTACAGACCCGGCCCCTAGCGCCAAAATGAGTGAAAAGCTTCTAGTGGAAAAATCTAGTGCTTTTTTGCTGGTGAGTTGCGGGTAAAATTGATTGACAGGCGCCGGAGATAAAAACCCTCATTTTTCACCATTTTTTTTCCTGTGTCAGTGGTTTTCAACCAGTGGTCCCCAGGCTAAATGATGGAAAGTTGGTTAACCAGGTGTAACTCTTTGAGAGCGTAAAGATGAAACCAAATGGACCCTTTCTGGGTCCATTTGGTTTCATTTTTACGCTCTCAAGAGTTAAAATATTCACTATCTGAATTTGCCCAAGTCTACACAAGGGATGTCTAGTACACAGAGCAAAATAAATCTTTTGTTTTGGGGTCTGCATGTGGGGCTAAAATGTCATCAAATGGTGGTCCGTGGCTCAAATGCTGAATAAATAGTGGGCCCTGGTACGAAAAAGGTTGAAAGGTTCAAGATTTTTTATTTATCACTCCAGTGTATGTCAGAACCTATACAGGGATGAAATTACGTTTCCATTTTCCACAGTGCAATAAGACAATAGACAGTGCAATAAGACACTAGTCAAGACAATAGACAGTGCAATAAGACAATAGTCAAGACAATAGACAGTGCAATTAGACAATAGTCAAAACAATAGACAGTGCAATAAGACGATAGTCAAGACTATAGACACAGTGCAATAAGACAATAGTCAAGACAATAGACAGTGCAATAAGACAAAGTCAAGACAATATATAGACGAGACAAACAATAGTGCAGCAGACCAGTAAAGTGCAAACTGTACACCTAACTTGAGGTGAAGGTGCTAAGCTAACCAGGTGTGTTAAAGTGGCAGTAGTGTGAAAGCTAAAGACAGCTAGACAGGACTAGACTAGAAAACCCCTGATCTAGCGCATTCTAGTGCTTGGTTTTTGGCAGTTGGCAACACTGGGTGTGTGCGTGTGTCCATGTGTGCTGTCTGCACACACTGTGGGTATAATACTCCATGGGAGTCCATTGTCAGCTCTGTAATGGACACAAACATGTTTATTGTTGTGCTTCGTCCCTCTCAGAGGGAAGGATCCCATTTTAATCTCGCCGAAGGTGTGTGTTGTTTGGTGTGCGTGGCGTTGGGGATTCACTGTGTCAATCCATTATGGGGATTGGGGAGGAATCGACACGACACGACTCAAAACGGAACAAATAAGATGAAAGGTTCTTTAGAGGTTCTGAATGAGATGGTATTGAACTCCTACAAAGAACCACCTGAGCCCCTGAGAATACTTTTAATTGAAGGGGCTGTTAGGCATTATAAAGGGATCTTTGCACATTTACGTCTCGGTGTGTATGTGCCACACAGAAGGAGCGAAAAAAGAAACAAAAAAGGTGTTATGCCATAGGTGTTTATATAGCACAGCATGCGACATAATGCTGTTACGTCGATGTAAGCAAACAGCTGTGATATTAGAATTAGAATGGAAGTTGTTTACGTTGTGTAACACTTCTGTCAACTCTATCCTGACATTGTCTGTGAATGAATGATTTGATTTTTTTTTTTACATCTTGTAGATTTACAGTACAATCCAAGCACAACTCAATACGAGACTGATATCTGTGAGTGGACAGCAACAATTAAGCATTACACTTGTTTACAATAGCAACCATCCTGTTCATTTCAGCAATATATTTCAGCAAGACATACAAATATTCACTTCCGTAAAGCCATAAATCACAGAAAAGCGAATCATAGTGATTGATATGACTTTGTAAACAATGGCTACTTTGGCTATTCATCAGAATCAGGCGCGTTTTTGCCATAATATGTTCTTTAGTTTGAAAATAGTTCATTTTATCCCTTGGGTGCGCCATTTTACAGGACATTTTCCGGGTCCATTTGGTATAAGGGGGGGGGGGGCTCCAGGGAAAATCTTGCCTAGGGCTCCAAATTGCTTAAAAACGCCGCTTATCAGAATCCATACAGATTGGGTATAAGTATAAGACTAACATTCACTTTACTAGCCAGCCCTTTCTCCTCTACTCACAAAGTATGATTGAATCAGGCTTTCGAGTGTTGGAGCAAAAGGAGACACAGGACTTTTATTTTTTCACGCTGCGGTGCTTCTTTGTTGTGAGAGGTTCAGGTGGGTTTGTCGTCCTTTCAAGCTGCTGGCGTAGCTCTTAAAATGGAGGCATCGAGAGAAACTCGATGAAAGGCTTTTCTTTCCTCCAACAACTGCTTTTTCTTCTCCTCCTCCTCCTGCCCCCTCCTCCTGTCGTCTCATTTTTTTCTGAAAAGAATGCAAAGCATAAAGAGTAATTGTTTTTCATGCAGAAACATCCTCTTCTTGTTAACGATGCTGGTTTATCTGGACTGCAGATGAAATGTCCTTTGAATTTCATTTACTCAAAATGTTTTTCTTTTTTTTGGTCCATTTTTTCCTCTGCAGTCGTTCAATAGCGATGAATAATTAGAGAACGGAGCATGAATCACTCAAATATGCAATTGCGGTGAAAAACCGCATAATGGACTGCAGGGCATATGGATCACACCACAAATAAATGGCATGATAATGTCATTATCATTAAGGGCTGTAGGTAATTGACCTCTGCATCAGCATCCTGTCACCACCGGAGGCACTGCGATAGCCAGGCGGCCTGTGTGCGTATGCGTACGTGCGTGCATGCGTGTGCGTCCGCGTGTCTGTTTCGGAACGTGCACGCCAAGCATTGCACATGCCAGGGAAGGGAGATGAGCCTATTTTCAAGCAGCCATCATTTATAATGGCTCAATATCCCTGTACAAATATGGGAGGGAGTGTGATTGTCAATTCATTAGAGAAGACAAATAGAGGAACACGGTGCAGGCCAGCTGAGACATGGCCTTTCAGACTGTCAGTCCTCTCCCTGCATCCACGGGCCAAACAAGATGCTCCGTCTGGGCTGCTTGGCAGTTTCTGGTCATGCCCTGTGTGTCCACACAGATTATGTATGTATCATTTTAGCCCCACAGACTTTAAAATCCAAGATTTATTTAGCTTTTGTCCACAATTCCAGGCTGGATTTTGGAAACAAAACAAGCAAAACATACAGACCAAAATGGCCTTAATGGTCATTTTGGTCTTCTACATTCTCTAGTTGTGTAGATTTGGGCTAATTCGGATGATGAATACAAGAGTGTAAACTCTCAAGAGTTACATGCGGTTAATCAACTTTCCATCATTTAGCTGGGGACCACCATGGAACCCTTCCAAGGACCACTGGTGGTCTCCGGACCACTGTTTGAAAAACACTGAGAGTGGAAGTGAGTAGCCTTGCCAGGCCATGATGTCAGGAGGCCCAGCTGAGCCATTGAGGCCCATATAGGTCAGGAGCCTATCTCCTGTTTCTGTAGCGTGAGGCAGCTTGATGTACTTGATATACATGACGCTAGTATATCACAGGGACTTACCCCCAATCCATCCCTTGATGCTGAGTGCCAAGCAGGGAGGCATTAGGTCCCAGTCTTTGGTATGACCCGGCCGGGAATCGAACCCCAACCTCCCAGTCTCAGGGCGGACACTCTAACCACAAGGCCACTGAGCTGGTAAAAACACTGATCTACATAAAACTCTGTATCTATCTAACCATCTGCCCAATAACTATATGATCGACCTATCATCCATCAGTGCTTTTTTCCAGAATATTTTGATTTAGTCTTTTAGTCTGTGGAAAACACATCACACACCACTGGCATTTTGTGCTTAAAAAACGCTGTGCGGTAAAGCAAGCGAGTGACGCCGGGCGTTATCACACTCCGCCCAGTGTTGTTTGCTGCACGCTTGTTTCGTGCACACGCCCACGTTTGATTTTAGACCTCAATTCTGAGCTATTCTCTTCTGTCGGCAAGGTGGTGAAGTGGAATCGCCGCGATAATGCAGGCGTTTATCACTCCCTGTCTGTAAAGCCCTTAAAGGGGAATTCCACCCATATTCATTTTTTTTTTCTGAGAGTGCACAAACGGAATCAAGTGAACCTGTATACGCTCTCAGAAAAAAGAAGCGTCTAAAGAAATCCATTAACATGGTGAACTGAAAATACATCTTGATGATGTGACGTCATCAAGATGTTTCACCATGTTAGTGGGAACACAGAATGGGAACACAGAATGGGGGAACTTTTTTATCATGTTTACACAACACCTTGAAGGTACATCAGTGACGTAGTAAAATATTGAAAATGGGTGGAGTTCCCCTTTAAGTCAATAAAATGAACACAGATTTCCAGACCTATTGACTTTAGTGTTTCTACTGTACTTGCTCGCCTCTACCTATACTAATTATCACCATCATACCTCTGTCTCTCTGTCTGTCGGTCTGTCTGTGTCACACCTGGAGGTATTTGAGGTGACACGTCTCTAAATTGCCTTCAGCAGCTCTGTCAGACTGTTCATTACGTCTCTGTGTCTCGGATGGAACAACACAGGGAACTCTTTAGACCGTATTTTAAGTAAAAAGAAAAAAACGCCGGCCATTCTTCTATCCTCAGAACTCGCCCTCCACTTTGTGACGACGGCGCACAGCAGGCTAGCAGGGGGGCTTGTGGTGATATATCGAATCTACCAAAAATGACACGGATATATTGAGCCGCTTGAGGTATTTTCATCTCATTTCCAAATGGATGTAGTTAAGAAGCCGGTACGTGGAGGAGAAAAAAAAGAAAAAGAAAATGCAACTCAGGGGTTTTTGTGGGAGAATGAATGTGGTGGAACAGCAAAGCCATTCAGTCACAACCAAATCCCCGCCTCAGGTGTTCCGGCCCCCCACCGGCAGCCAGAGATCTGCTGCATGTACAGTATGTATGGTGGTGGGGAGAGGTAGTGAGAGTCTCCGTCTGTGCTGAGTATGTGGATATGAAAGGCAGCGCCAGATGAGCAATGACAATGGCAAGCCATTGGCTTTAATGCGTTCTGAACGGGAACGGGGACCTTTAGGTGTTTTCAGTTATTGGAAAAATAGCAGACCTACAAGCTCATATCGCGCCACCGAGTGGCGCGATATGAGCTTGTAGGTCTGCTATTTTTGAAATGTCGTGAGAACTTTACAGGGGCCTAAATTTTCGGGACAGTTATTTTTTATATATTTTATTATTATTATTATTATTACAGGGACAGTTTCTACTTTCAGGGATTTTTTTTTAGTTCCAGAGACGAAATTTTACTTCCAGGTATTTATTTATTTGTTTTTTACAACATTTTACTTTCCAGAGATTTTTTTTAGTTCCAAGGACAAAAATTTACTTCTAGGGATTTTCTTTTGCTAGTTCCAGGGATATTTTTGTTTTAAATTCGGGCCAGCATGTTTGTTCCAGGGCCTCCCTTGAGTTTTTAGTTCCAGGGATAAAACTTTAGTTCCACAAACATTTCTTTATTTACAGGGACTACATAATTTCAGATGGGAGTTAAATGCAAATAATTTTGGAACTCCCTGAAGTAGTTAAATACTTAACCAGCACATAAAAACTGTTTTTTTTTTTTTCTGAAAACTCTTAGAATATTTTATTTTCCCCTATATTTGTCCAGAGTACAGAATGTGTTAAGTTCAGAGCACCGTCAGCCCCAGAGAGCATAACAGCTGCCTAATTATACGTGAGTGATATTAGAGGGAACCTCATTAACTTCCCCATTGTACTCTGCCACAATTATAATGATCTCTTTTTTCTTTTTCTTTTCTTTTCCTTTTTTTTGTTTAAAGGATCGTCTATACGATTGCCAAAGGGAAAGAGTGCAAAGCTTATCTATTCTGTGTCACAGAGAATAAAAAGCTCACTGTAGTGTATCAAAAGTTAAAACTTGTTAGCGCTGTTTCTCTACATAGTAGAGATGGATGCCTTGATCTATCGGACTTATATAGAGAGACGGAAAAATCATTTCGTGATCGGAACCATCGCCAGTAGTTGCGCCCGTTTGTCGCGACCGTTGTAAATTAATTGCGAACGTTAACTAACAGTCGGCCGTTTTACTACCGTTGGGCCAATGGCCGTGACTGGTCGCTACTAAACCTAAACCCTAACCCTAAACATAACCTCAGTAAAAACTATGCTTAGCCCCTGACCGTAGGCCCAACGGTCACGCGTGTTTTATAGCGGTCGTGACCAGTGATTGTAGTCGCAAAATTATTTCGTGGCAGTTGGAAAACAACATAAAAGCACTGGTCAGTAGTGACCGTTATCCCACCGGTCACGACTGACCAGTGGCCACAGTCGCAAAATGATTTTGCTCCTCCTGCTTATGTCGCTATCAAACCATTACCAAAATAATAGCCTGTATTGGTTTAATCCAGTACCTTATTTTACAATAATTCATGTTTGAATATCAAGCCAAAAAGCCCTTTGTGTTGCTGGAGGCTGCATATTCAATCTGCATGTTATGGAGAACCTTTCAAAGGGAACAACAAGTTGGTAATACGTTTTCAAAACGAAATTTCAATTCCATGCACACCAAATTTAAAGGAAGTTAATTTGACTCCGGGAGATTTGGTTCCATTTTGTGTTAGTTAGTTAAGCAGGTCACTCAGTCACTCAGTCAGGAGTTTAACCAATTCTGAACTGGAAAAAAAAATCAAAGATTTGTGCCACATTTTCACCATTTTCAAAAATATCAGACCTAGGTCTAATATTTTTTCAGTAACTAAAGTAATGCCAATAATGCTAAGTAATGGTAATATTGCTAAGTAATGCTAATTATGCTAATAACGCATTCCTGCCTAATGGTCCTCTTAGTGGGCACTCAGGGGTTCAGGGGGCCCCTAACTCAGGGGCCCCTGGGCCCGGGCCCAACATGTCCGTTGGATAATCCTTCCCTGAGCAGTCCACCCAAGAGTGGATGATCCTCTCTCCACTGTCTCGCTTTCTAAAGGGCGTTATCGCTGAATGACTTCATCCAGGCTCGCAGCAGTCATGGGACATATTGTACGGTATATAGATGTTTATCTGGCCCAGGATATATGGGCCAGTTAGGTCCCAGGATATATGAACCGTTCCCTTGTTGGCGATAACTTGTGGAAGCAGCAAGGTGGCCATCAGGTGATTACAGACATCATGCTGCCGGAGAACTACAGATGAGATGAACACGTTTGATTTCCCTGAATCGTGTCGAAATCACCTTGAGCAAGGACAAACTCTGCCAAATGCTGATTACTCACTGAGTAATCAGTAAATTCATTCATTTTTCCTATTTTTATCCAAAGCTGTACTCCCACAATAATATGCAGCATATCAGAGGCGGATGTAACATTTGGAAACTGGGGGGGCAGGAGAAAATGGTATGGGTGCGGCTTCATGAAGTCGCACCCATACCATTTTCGGTTACAGGACTTTTATTAGCCAAGTATAAGCATCAATAATAACATCAGTTGTTGAAGTTGCAACAGACACGCAGCATGCATAAAGCTAAAGGTCTGACTCAGAAAGTTTTCTGTTTTCAATGACGAAATGCTGTTGGTTTAGTGGTGACGCAGCTGTTAGTTAGTAGCAGTAGTAGTCAGGGAATTTAGGGGGGCATTGCCCCCCCCCCCCCCCCCCCCCCCCCATGCCCATGCCCATGCCTAGATCTGCCCCTGCAGCATATTGAGGAACAGGAATTGATAAGACCTTTACTGATACCAGTTCCATGAGGGATTATGCTCATTGGTCTTATTCTTTATTGATTCCATTATTGATTGCTCATAGATGTTCAGTGCAGTGTTGTTTTCTCCCGGCATTTTTTAGATTTTCTTTTTTTTTTAGATAGTCTTAGTCTTTTGGACGAAGTGCCTATTTATTTTAGTCACACTTTAGTCATTTGGACAAAATGCTTAATTAGTCTTAGTCACATGTTGTCATTTCTATCCTTGATAGTTTTAGTCTAGTTTTAGTCGACAGGAACTCAAAGAGGTTTTAGTCAGTTTTAGTCTGTGGAAAATCAAAACCTTTAGTCCCATGTTAGTAAAAGAAATTAAATGAAAACATGTATTTAAACTACTTTAATGAAGTCAGAGTATAATAACTAGGCACAGTATATGGTGCAGTTGGTGTTGGTTTTGGCACGTGTTTTTAGATTTATATTCATGATAGTTTTAGTCTAGTTTTAGTCAACATCCTGAAAAGGCCTTTTTAGCTTGTCAGTTTTAGTCTTAGTCCTGAAAAAGAGATGCTGACGAAGTCATTGTAGTTATAGTCAGGAGTGACAAAAACAACAGTGGTTCAGTGTGGAGAATGAGTACTGTAGTCTACACACATTCTCAACTATTTTGTTATTTATTATTTAGAAACAGTAAAGAAAAAGAAATGCAATTGCATTGTCTTCCTCATAACAGTCAAACAAATGAATTACAATCCTTGTTGTCTTTTTCTATTTAAACGCATGACTTGGTTTTGCAGTAACAGAAAAACATGTCAGCAATGATAAAAAAGAAAAGAAATTGACAAGCTTGGAGGCATAAAATGTCGATTCTCTGTATTAACTGTTCTGATCGTCCTCCTCCTCACTATGCTGTTCTTGTCAGACATTTGGTGAATACAACTTTGTATGAAATGTAACATTATATTGACAGTTGCTGTCTGTCAGAAACTGGCTATTTTTCCAACATAATAATGAATCGGTAAACATACGCCTACGTGTTAACTTCTGACTAAACCTCCTAACTCCACTGGATCCACAAAATGTCGATCAAACTCCATGTTATGCAGCAGGACAGATCACACCACTGGGGGGTGCCCATAAAAGGTGTGTAAACACATGCACCCTCAATGTATTGTATAGCCTATTTAGAAACACGGTTTAGAATACTTAATAATCATATCCCAAAAGGTAAATGAGAAGTCCCCTGATCTTGACCAATTGGTGTGTTTTGGTCAACATGGAGCCATGTTGCAGAATACTTTGGCAGGACCGACACGTTGTTAATGCAATAATGATACGTGTGTGTGTGTGTGTGTGTGTGTGTGTGTGTGTGTGTGTGTGTGTGTGTGTGTGTGTGTGTGTGTGTGTGTGTGTGTGTGTGCGCGTGCGCGTGCGTGTGTGCGTGTGCGTGTCTGTGTGAGTGAAGAAACCAGCAACTGTGTGTGTTGTAAATCCTTACAGCCGGTCTCTAGACTGCTGGCGCCTGATGAAAGAATTGGTTGGAATAACATGTTCCTTCCACGCGTTAGGGGAAACAGGGAAACTCCCCCCTGTCAGGTTGAAAAGAAGGCAGCTTGGACTCCTCATGCATTGAAGGAAGCATGAGGCCAGTCTGCTGCTTCTCCAGGTCGACGGAGGGTGTGTAGAGCCCGGGACATTAGGAATCGGCTCTGGGTTAAAAAATGGGTTACAAAATCGTGGGATAAAAAAAGAATAATATAATGATCCTGAAGTTGCCCCCGTGCAAAAGTAATCCCGTCTATATTCCACATATATACAGTATATATACTTCCTCTCCCTGTGTTCCTCCAGGTGATCCCACAAGCCAGCGTGGGAGAGGTCCACCGTGCCATCCGGACAACCTTCCAGAGGGTTGAAGACTTTTTCATTCCTCCCACCAACTTGATCATCACACACGTCAGGTGATGCACGTACACACGCACGCACGCCAGGGGCGGATCTAGGCATGGGCGATGGAATGCAAAACAAGATATTTCAAATTACAGTGCTTACCTGTATATTTAAAATGATTTGAAACACGACTACTGCTACTATCTAACTACAGTTGTGGCACCACTAAACCAACAGCATTTCATCATTGAAAACAGAAAACTCACTGAGTCAGACCTTTAGTTTATGCTGCGTGCCTGTTGCAACTTCAACAACAACAACTGATGTTATTATTGATGCTTTACTTAGCTAGTAAAAGTCCTGTAACCGTAAAAGGTATGTTACATCCGCCCCTGACGCACGCACACACACATACACACACCTTTCACCCCTTAAAACCCTGTGGCCTTCTCATTATTCACTCATCACCGCCATGCCTGTAAAAGTGAAGGCGAAACGAGCAAATGAGATCTCTAATGAGAATCCCGGACGGGTGATAACGTTCTCCCTGGGGGCACATGGTGGCACAGTGGTTAGTGCTGTCACCTCACAGCTAGAAGGTCCTGGTTTCGATTCCCGCTCTGGGTGCTGGTGGTGTGTCTCCTCCTCCGCGTATTCAGTGCCCATACCTGAGGCGGAAAAAAAAAAAACTTACTTTTCATATAACATTAAAACCTGATGATCATGTTTTAGGGTAGAAAAAAAATAATCCATCTTTAACCTTTTTTCCTCTTTCCACCCTGCAGGTTTGCCTTCGTCTTCCTGAAGAACGAGCCGGCGGTGCACAAGATCGACCTGGAGACCTTCCGCCGCGTCAAGACCATCAGCTTCAAGAACTACAGCTGCGTGCCGGTCAGCATGGCCTACACGCACCTGAGCGGCCGCTACTTCGTCCAGTGCCAGGCCCGGGGCCGCCTGGGGACCCCCCCTCAGCTGGTCCTGGACAGCGTGACGGACGCCGTGGTGGGGCCCAACCTCAACGTGTCGGGACGGCCCTACGTGTCGCCGGACGGCCGCTACGTGGTGACCCCCGACCCGCGGGGGGGAGGCCGCGGCCCGGGGCTGCTGGTGCAGCAGGTGTCGTTCCAGGGCGTTCTGGGCGCGCCCCGCCAGGTGGAGACCGGAGGGGCCGGCGCCGGCGACGACGTGTCCGACCTGGTGTTCCAGCCCTCCTTCGCCGAGTCCAACCGCTACGTGGCTGTGGCCGCCTCCGGCGCCGCCACGGACCTGCTCTTCTCCGACCTGACGGCCAGCCGCGCCGAGGTGCTCCGGGGCCTCAAGGAGCCGCTGGGGCCCCAGGCCTGGCCCTGGGGGTCCCCCAGCCGGGTGGTGGTCTCCAGCGGGCTGTTCGGACAGTACCTGGTGACGCCGTCGGCCGAGTCGCTGTTCGTGCTGAGCGGCAAGCAGAAAACGCCACACTGCGAGGTGTCAGACATCAAGAGGGGCAACACAGTGGTCTGGGTGGGCGAGGTATGAGAGAAACAGAGAGAGAGAGAGAGAGAGAGAGGGGGGAAGGAGGGAAAACGCAGAAAAGAGGAGGAAAAAATGGGTGAAATTAATGGAGAGAGAGAGAGAGAGAGAGAGAGAGAGAGAGAGAGAGAGAGAGAGAGAGAGAGAAAGTGAGAGACAGAGAGTGAGAGAGAGTGAGAGAGAGAGAGAGATCAGGCCAAAATGCTTATTATTAAGATTTTATGTGGACTTAAGTTGTGGACTCGACCCTGGGACTGAGCGAGAGAGAGAGGAGGACACGCCTGGGTTTATTGTAACAAAAGTACACTTAAAAATAGAGTAAATCGAGAAGAAGAAAAAAAAATCTAAAGAAAACCCTGTTGTGATATTGCTACTGGGAGAAAGTGTCAATGGCGTCCATAGTGCAACAGTGATCTATGTGTACTTGAGTACAGTATTCAGCGTTGTTGTACTGTATATATATACGTTATGGCACTTCCTTCCCACTCTATCACAGCAAATAGGTTACCTGCAGAGAGGGGGTTTATCAATGAACAATGAACTATGCACAATGCTCACTTTTTTTAGAGTAAAGCTTTTTCGTTTGGGTTTATCTCAACAAATGTTTGTCGTTTTTTCTTCACCAGTGCTGCATAACTTCTTAGTCACCACGATATGTCTCTCTGTCTGTCCGTCTGCCTCTAGTGTACGTGTGTTTATCTGCCCTTTTAAAAAGCTACGAGTTTCATCCGTTCCAGTATATCGCCTTTGTCCTTGTTCATGGTATTGTACTGTATGCTCCCTTGAAAGTTTTCATCCCACCCACCGCCTCCTCCCCTGCCAGCTAGGCTGGCTTTATGCACATGTCACCCCCACCACCCCTATTTACAGTGTCTTTCCAAAGAAGCCCACTTTGCCGTCCGTTGTTGTTGCTGTGGGAAATGGATGTTTTAGACTGCAGAGATCCAAACTAGAGCTAAACTAAACATGCAGGCCTCCCAAAATAATGGTACTAGTGTACTGTAGGGAAAGAGTAGCGATACACTTTGACCTCGCACCTTGTGCTGGCTGGAGCTCTGCAAGTTCCAAACATAGGCCTACATGGCTAACCACTGCATCACAAGTAACACAGCTTATTTTCTTATAATATACATTAACTAAAGCGAGTTATATAACAAATCATTATTCACTGGAGTGACGAGGTCTGTTAGTGCGTTAGAATGTCCTAAAATGCCGTCATTTCGCCAATTTAGCTGCGAATTTGCCATCTGCTGTCAATGGAGCTGGATGGCCAGAGTGGTTTGTTTGGAACCAGAATCCCTCCTTACTAGGAGGACACGTGCACTTTTTAGCCAACAGCAGCCGTCGTCGCTTGCGCATTCCAGCCAATAGCAGTCAGCCGTAGCACTGGAGTCAACGAGGACTGTCGCTACTCTCTCCTATTCCAAATACTCTAAATGGTACAAACTCCAGTCCTACTTTCAGTCCTACAATGCAGTGCTCTGAGGTCTGTCCTGAAAACTGCCGCTTAGCACACTCCTTCAGAGCAACATGCTTTTCCCCGCGTGTTGAGGTAGAGGTGCGTCAAAGACTAGTGACATTGATTCCAATATTCAGCAGCAGGGCGAGAGCATTTGCAGCTTACGAGATCAGGTGAAATTATTCATTTAGAGCGTAAAGAAAATGTGTTTATTAACATTCGCTTATCCAGCATAACTTATACGAGATGCGGCCCTCAGTGCCGATGTCTGTCTGTATGCATTGCTCTGTCACTCAATCTCCTGCGTCTCCACTCGGGTCGGATCGTATTTCCATCAAAGTGAGAGCCAATCTGTATTGTTTTAGTCACATAGCCCTTTGGGGATGGCCAGCCAATGCATTACTTTACTTGATTATGTTCCCAACGTCAGGGAGCTAACTTGGAAAAGTAGCTATTTGTCATATCAAGCAGGGCAAATGCCGTAAATTATTGTGTGGTTGAAAATTGACCTCCTCATTCAAGAAATCAAGACCATTAGTTATTTCACATCACAAACAACAACAACATTATGTAAAGCAATTAAGCTTTGCAAGCCGTGAGGCCCATCTCCTCTTCCTGTATTTGTGAGGCAGCTTGATGTACAAGTACATCTCTCGGACTCCCCCAGTCCAAAGACTGATGCCAAGCAGGGAGACACGGCAGGGTCCCATTGTCTTTGTTATTATGACCTGGTCTTTGTCAAGGACCGAACCACAACCTCCCAGTTCCAGCATAGACACTGTAACCACAGGGCTACTGAGCTGGTTGCACATTTTTGGCTCTTCAAAATAGTGGTTAAACGGGGGGAAATGATAGCCTGGATTCCAGCCCAATGTGCTCCGTTCTGTACATCTGAAATGTCACTTTGCAAATCAGTCTGGCCAGGACACTATGCTCGCAGGTAGGCGGGGCATATGAAGGTTTAAATTCAGCCAAGACTTCTGATTGGTCTGTGGTTTATTTGACATCCAATCAAAAACAACGTGGCTATGTGACAGGTGACGTCTGGGGAAAGTCAAGCAGGCTCCTGGTCAGACTGATTTTCTTAGTGACATTTCAGAAGTGTGGAACGCACCAAATCAGGCTGGACTCTAGGCTAGGAAAATACCTGGCGAGAATTATATCAAAATGCTTGCGTGAATTATATCAAAAATTGAATTTTGTCTCCCTGCTGTTCTTATTGAGACATCTAGACGTTCTGCCTCGAGTTCAGGTCTGCGGTAGAAATGTGCAAAGTCGCAAAGTGCAACTTTAAATGATGAGGATCCTGTGTGTGTGTGTGTGTGCTGTCTGGAGGAGTGTTTCCCTGTGTGTTGGATGACAGTCGACAGACCACCTCACCCCTTACTTTGAACACTGTTCATCGTCCCCCGATAATGTAACTGTGCCTGTGCCTGTAACTCCCCGATCCAATGAGTAGGGTATTAGAAATCAAGTTGTGTCCAAAAAGGAAAAAAAAAGAGAAAAAAAAAGAAAGTAAAAAATAGAAAATGTTATACACCGAGTGAACCAGATTTGTCTTTTCTTGTGCGTGATTTAGATATATCTGCTGCCAATCTGCCTTGAAACAACACTGGCACGAGAGCCTGTTAGAATACCATCTCCGGAGGTAAATTACCCACGATTTTGTTCCCTCTAGATTAGACCACTGTTGCACTGAGGAGAAAATAATGATGATGCTGTTATGAATTGAAGCTACTGTATATCGAGATGTGTTTTAATTAAAACCCAGGTAATTATACAGTACGATTAGCTACTTACTGTAGCCATAGAGAGATATTTAAAAACTCTATGACGTTTAGAAGAACACTGACAACCGCCTACACAATGACTGTTGTTAGCATAGTCATATAGTGGCATCTTTACAAATACGCCTATGAGTAGGTCACTTTTTTGGTATATAATTGAAGGAATACGGGTGACATCATCATCATACTGTACATGGAAGATATGCGGTAACGCTTTCTGAGTGGAAAAATAAACGATTTCCTGGCCTTGTCAGCCCATACATATAAAATTCCTATCGGATTGAACGTTAAACTCGCGTTGCAATTCACTTTATACTCATGTATACCCTCTTACAATCGGTGTCTTTTTTGTTATTTTGTTTTAAATGCACCAATGCATCTTTGTTAGAGGAAAGAAACCAGTTTTCCTACAGTATATGGACATTATTATGCCATTTTGGAAATGGCTTCCATTTTACCAGCATTCAAATAAACAGGCTACTGGTTTCTTAACGCTTCAAACAGATTATTTCGTGTGAGGCTTCCATAAAGCCTCAAACTGAGCTTTAGATCTAAATATCTAAAAAATGTCAAAAAATGTTTTTAGACGTCTAATCTTCGATTAGATGTTGATTAGTGGTTGTTTAAACATCTAGATGATTAGACCTTCTTAGGTATTTTGTAGATCTAATGCTCAGTGGGCTGGCTAACGAGGCTAAAGCTTCACTGACATGCATGTAATGAAAACTAAACCTTCAACACAAAATACTACTCAGATGTCCAGATGCCCTGAATCTCACAGCAACAACTTCAAGTTCCTCGACAAAAAAATAGTCCCTGTGTCAGTTTAGCTCTTTAGCGGTATGACATTATGATTGCTATTAGAGCCAATGTGTGAGAGATAATGCACCTGCGCTTGATGATATATCAATATTATTATTGGCTAGCCCACGTTGTTCGTTTGAATTCACACACTTTCACTGTCCCCTTGTTGGTCATTATTCCCATGAACTGGCACTTTGTTCTTATATCGTACCCATTTATTGCTCTCAGGTGCGGGAGGCCATACTGTATATACCTCAGAGTCAGAGTTGTGGCTTCCCACACCCTCCACCCCGTAGAAATATATAAGAAAGCTAGATGGCTTGAGACGGAGCCTCTGACGTCGTTCACGGCGGCCATCTTGTGAGAGGTACTCAATACACTACTATGCTCTATGGCAGCCCAAACAAAAACGGCTATAACTCGCTCAAAACTTACAAACGGATTGCATTATTATGAAAGTTATCAATGTGGCTATGATTTTTGCTATTTTTATTTTCAAAAAAATCATATAACGGCTCATATTATGCGGATGTCTCTGACGTTTACAACAAAATCCGTTTGAAAATCGGTTGAAAAATAAGCGAGTTATCGTCATTTAAAAAGTATATGCTCATAGACACAATGTTATGCTCTCCTCTCACAAGATGGCCGCCACGTAACGACGTCACTCCCCATTGGCCAGCAGCGCGGGCGAGCCATCTAGCTTTCCATATCTATGCTCCACCCCCCTTGTATGATGTCAGAGCAATATGGCCGCCGTGTGAATATGGTCTATATCCCCCACCCAGCACTACTTTAAACCCTCAAATAAGGGGCTGCAGAACTAAGCCGCTTGGTGTGATAGACATTGATAGGAAACCACTGTTGTAGATAACATTGTTCATGTTTAGAACACATTACGACATGATTAAAATCGACTGTACAGTTTTCTTTATGCATTTTGTGTGTACTGGTTTATGAGGGAATTGTTTTGTAAGAAAAAAAAAAGTCTAATAAAATCTATTGTAAAAATCATGCAGCTGTGTCGTGTGTACGTTAATCATATTTTATCACAAAGATCAGGGACGGATTTCACTGCACTGAGAGTTTTGTTTTACGACCATCTATAACTATCTACTGCAGTGGTTTTCAACAGGTGGTCCGGGCGAGGATTCCAGGTGGTCCCCAGCTAAATGATGGACTGTTGGTAATCAATTGGTTATTGGACCCTTATATACTGTAGATTTGCAACTCCTGAGATCGAAAAATGAAACCAAATGGACCCATAAGGGTCCATTTGGTTTCAATGTTAAATTATATTTAAACATCTGAATTACTTAATTTTCAAGAATCTACACCTTTAGAAAATGTAGAAGAATTGTTTTTTGAATTGTATTTTGACCAACATATTGCCAGTTATCTCTATATCTTAATTGCGGACAAAAACTTAAAAATCCTTAGTTTTGGGTTTGAGAGACTAAACTCAACATCAAATGGTGGTCCGTGGCTGAAATGCAGAATAAATACTGGGCCCTGGTATGAAACAAAGTTGAAAACCACTGATAGTCTACATCACTCCACCTAGAAACAGTCATTGTTTACAAAGCCAAGCCAGAGTGACAGCCTTCCTATCTAGAAGAGATTGCCAGACCTTCACAACAAACAACTATGTGGGATGATGACAGCCTACCAATTTCTTGTGTCTGGTCCCGTCCCTCCGTCATTGAGGAGACATCAAGAATGCTGTCAGCCCTGTAAAAAGTTAATGAAATCTATAGTCTTTTCTGTGTTCAACACTCGCTGACAATCCATGGTCATTTTTCTCACCCCAGCCTTGGGGCCGAGAGCTGCCTCTCACAGTCTCACCCACGTGTCAGAGACAGGGGCGGATCCAGGCATGGGCATGGGGGCCAATGCCCACCTAAATGCCCAGACTGCCCCACCAAGCATGATGGCATGCAAAACAACCCAAGATATTTCAAATTAAAGTGTTTATATTTAAAATGATTTGAAACACACTACTGCTACTAACAAACTACAGTTGTGTCACCACTAAACCAACAGCATTTCATAACAGAAAACTCTCTGAGTCAGACCTTTAGCTTTATGCATGCTACGTGTCTGTTGCAACTTCAACAACAACTGATGTTATTATTGATGCTTACTTGCCGAATAAAGGTCCTGTAATGGAGAATGGTATGGGTGCGGCTTCATCTTTCACGCCACTGGCAATGAAGCCGCCCACATACCATTTTCTCCTGCCCCCCCAATTGGGTATTGTTACATCCGCCCCTGGTCAGAGAGAGACAGAGGGAGAACGGTTTCCAGAGCAGAACACCACCAGAAATCCAATCACACAGACAATTACCATCCTATTCACACCTAGCACAATGTCTCATGATTCACAGCGCAATAGGAACAGAAAGACCATCTGTCATGACACAGACTTCCCAGGTTAGGCTTTGACGGGAATTGAGGTTCTTGTCAATAAAATGTCGTCCCGCGGAAATGGAAACAGATAGGACAACTGTCACCGCGGTAATCTGACGCTCGTCATCCTAGGATAATGTCTTCCGCTGATTGGGAATTTGGTCGCTATTCACCCCATGGAATTAACCCACTTTGGCTGCATGTCACCCACCCCTTGTTAGGGAAAGAATAAAAAATAAATCAAAAAGCACATGTTTTATCATCTTAAAAATAACATTACAAGCTTGCCATGTCACAATGTGGGACATGGTGATCTTGTAATGTAGACTGAAGTGAAAAATGGGCCTTAAATGGTGTAGGGATCTGATCAGAACACACATACAGTAATTTAAAGTCTAAGTAGCATTATGTAATGCATCATAGTCATAGCAGAGCATACAGTAGATAGCATACAGTAGATAGAATGACCCTAGACTCCTGTCTCCAAGAGAAATAAATGCCTTCTTCCCTCAGAAAAGAGGCTGTTTACAAGAGACAGTTAATCAAAACCATATTCTTGTATTGTTTTTCAATAAACAGCAACAACAGATTATGACGAAAGTGAAATCCTTTCTCTTTTCTTTTTCAACACCATGCCCTAGTCCCAGAAGGTTTTTCCCATAATGTTAATACATCTACTGTAAATGGACACAGTTATATCATATGCCTATACCATGGTTAAGTGGTGCATTTATATAATGTGTTTATCCAAAGCGCTTTACATAGATTCCCATTCACGCACCAATGGCAGTGGAAACCATGCACATCTGGAGCAATTAGGCATTACCGTTTGCTCAGGGACACATCAACACGAACTCTACACTCTACCCATGAGCCACTGCTGCCATTTACCATATAAATCTTATTTGTGGTGTACAGTTTTACAGCATATATGGAGTATTCCATAATCTAAGAACGCTATAGAGTCTGCAAAAAAGGAAGGTGTAGGAAGCTGTCATCCGTTCATTTATTAAAATAAATTTTATTATAAGGAAGCAAAGGTAATATCATTCCCCATGGTTTATGTTCAAATATGGAGGATGATCACCTCAAAATTACGTTGAATATTTATAATCAAAGGCATCTTTTTGGCATCTATCACAGCTCCTATGGAAAAGTTCTGCTTAATCTAGCCTGGCTAAGATGAACACAGCGGATAACTCAGGCATTAAATTGAGATGAGTGCATGTAAGTAATTACATTCGCTGCCCCCTAAGCCCAGTCCCATGTGTCCTCCGGTATCCCTAAACCAATTTCGACTCCTCCCCTGCCCCTTTAATTTTTATAAGTGAGGGGACGTTTCATGATAAAAATGGAGCTATAAATGTTTGATGTGAGACCTTGGAGTTGAGCAGAGGTCTTTAACAAAACATCAAATTTCGAGTCTGATTGTAAACTAGACAAGGTTGAACCTTGGGTTTGGAAAAAAAAATGTCACAAGAAAGGCTGAATTTGGAAAATAGTCACATTTCAACAGGATTGTGCAGCATTGCCATGGCAATGGTGGTCTCCAGCTAAATGAGGGAATGCTGGTTAGCCAGATGTAACTCTTGACAGCGTAAACATGAAACCAAATGGACCCACAAGGGTCTCAAGAGTTAAAATATTCACCAACGGAATTAGCCCAAGTCTACACAACTAGAGAATGTAGAAGATGAATCATCTTCATTTTGATTTGTATGTTTGACTGTTTTGTTTCCTAAAACCAGCCTGGAATTGTGTAAGAAAGCACAAGAAATCTTTAGTTTTTGGGTCTGTGAATCTTTAGTTTTTGGGTCTGTGGTGGGGCTAAAATATCTCAAATAGCTCAAATGCTGAACAAATAGTGGGCCCTGGTATCAAAGTGGTTGAAAACCACTGGCATATAGGAAATGTGAAAATCGTTATTGTGCTATACTGCCATGTTAGCAGCTTGCAGTCAGAAGAACGTGTTACATTGTTCCAATCCTCCTATGACTCATGTACCATGGTGTTTTCAGATCCAGCACTCAAATGAAAAGATTTCCACAACGGCTGCAGGAGAGGTCACTACTGTAAAACTCAATAGCTCTAAGAAATATGTTGTGACATAATGTCTCAGGGGTGCTAGATCTGACCTTAAAAGCCTAGTACTTTGTTTCAAATGTCAGAGTCTACAATGCAGGCATTGGAAGCTATATCAGAGAGCAGCAACCTTAGAAACTGTTCATTGCAATGAGCGGAAACACATCTCTCTTTTGTTTGTGACTATACCTAACCTGGTGATGAAACTGTAATAGCCTAACTAAAGCGTAGTGGTTCCAGATGACAGCGACAATGTAGGAATATGTAACTGAACACTTGTCTGCGTGTAAAACTGAAAGGCAAATCTATCCTCTGTGTCAGTGGTTTTCAATGATACCAGAGCACACTGTTTATTCAGAATTTGAGCCACGGACCGCCGTTTGAGGACACTTTAGCTCACAGTCCCAAAACTAAAGATTTGTTTTGCTTTTGCCCACAATTCCAGGCTGGTTTCGGAAACAAAACAGGCAAACAGATCAAAAAATGACCATTAATCTTCTACATTCTCCTGGGCTAATTCAGATGATGAGTATTTTAACTCATGAGAGTGTAAACATGAAACCCAATGGACTCTGACTCAAAGAGTTACATCTGGTTAACCCTCTACAGTCCCTGTTGATTTTAGCCCGTTTTGTGATGTTTTGCATTTTCCTTTATAAAACACATTCATAAAGTGTACAGCCACTAATATTTGGTACCCTTTTTTTCAGGACAACCTCAGCTACAATAATAAACCATAATTAATTCACGTTTACATACTATAAAGGTAATTTGAACCAAAAACTACATGCAAAAAAAAAAAAAAAAAAAAAAAAAAAATCGGACCTTGTTTTTCAGGTTTATGGACTTGTAAAAATCACAAATATGATTATCTAAGAATTTTGGCTGTTGAGAAAGTCAGGATATGTGGTCTATAAGAATGTAAAATGATGAGATTCAAGAGAAATAAAGCCATAATTGCTTATTTTGAGCTGTTATTAGGTATATCTATGCCAGGCGTTTTTTTTTTTTTTTTTTTTTTTTTTTTTTTACAGATCTTATATTAGTCCTTATATTCCACACTAGGAAGTATTTCATAGCTATATTTGGTATATTTTTGTTCAGCACAACCTAACCCATATGTCTCAACAATTATTTGTTTCAATTTGACCTAATATCAATGCATTTGACCCAGAAAGAGACAAAATAGACAAAAACGGATTTGAAAAATAAGGTTTATGGACTTGTAAAGATCACAAACATGCTTATCTGATCATATTGCCTGTTAAAAAGGTCAAGATATATTGTCTATATGAATATAGAATGATGGAATTCAAGTAAAATAAAGTCATTACTTATTTTGAGCTGGTATTAGGTTATGTTAGGCGTTTTTTACAGATCTTTATATTTATGCCCTGAAACAATCTCTTGCCATGGCCAGACCAGGGTATAGCACTGAGCAGACATGCTTCTTCCTCCAGTACTCCTGGACATTTGACAGTTCAACAAAGACTATATATATACTGTATATAGTAGTCCAATGAACTTCCTCATTTCCGCCACGCTGACCTCATATCACCTGTATTTCGTCCCCTGGGCTTTGCTGATGGCGGCACACTTGTTTGTGTTCTCACACAAAATGTGCAAAACACTATGAGAGAAACAGATCAAACAGTTCGACCGGCTGGTAGGGCGTGGAGGTGTTGGTCCAATTGGCCTTTTTGGAGGAACTTGAACTGCTTCACAGGGCCGCTGTCCTTCTCGCCATCAGTCTCCCAAGCTGAGGGGTGGAGCTGACTGAGCTCTTGGCCTAGAATTGCAGATAATCACACCAATCAATAAGTAAATGTGATTAGCTCCACACGTGACATGCATATCTAACAGTTGAATTCAACATTACAATAAATACACTAACCTCTGCATGCCCCCGCTGCCATGGCCTCTTTCTCTTGTGTCACCGCCACAGGTGAAGTGTCACCATCACTGCAGAAATGTAAAAACATTAGTACATGATTTACAAAATAGGTTCCGTCACCGTCACTGGAAAAAATGTAAAAACAGTATTACATGATTCACAAAAGGGGTTCTGTCACCATCATATTACATGAAGCACCAATAAAAAAACAATGCAAAAACATCTGGTGCTCCGTGGCCAGTCTGTGCACGTGATAGATTATTATTATTACTGGTAATAGTGTATAAAAGTGAATTGGTACTCACTTCTTAGGCTCAGAAACTATAACAGCTAGTATCTGGCCTCAGTATGAAACTGCCCACCCAGCTGCTCCTCCTCCTTCTCCTGCCGCCTACACAACAATATGGAAACATATTGTAACAGTTTTGCTTCCAGGAGTCAGGACCATAATGTGTACAATGTTTCAATATGTGTCTGCTCACTCACACAGACACAGACACACACACACACACACACGCGCGCGCGCACACACACACACACGGAGAGAGAGCAGTTTTGCTTCCAGGAGTCAGGACCATAATGTGTACAATGTTTCAATGTGTCTGCTCACTCACACACACACACACACACACACACACACACACACACACACACACACACACACACACACACACACACACACACACACACTAACACACACACACACACACACACACACACACACACACACACACACACACACACACACACACACACACACACACACACACACACACACGGAGAGAGAAAGAGACGGAGAAGAGAGAAGGGAAATCACTTACTCAGATGTATCCATATTCATACATCCAAGGCGACTTTGCCACGTAATATGGCAACGTCTTCTGTCGAGATGTCTGATTGCTCCTAAAAGTATGTTTCCGATACACTAGTCCATCCATTGTGATAACAACACGACGATAAAAAACAAACAAAGAACTAACACTAACACACTGACCTAACACACTCTCCCTCCCTCACACACTATCAATCGATCTGTCTTTGTTTTGCGCATAACGCACGGGCAGAAGTTCCTCCTTCATGCTGTGTTGCCAGGTTTGCGACAGAAACAAGTGGAAAGGACTATAAAGACCAGCACAACTGAACATACCGGTAGCTGATCTACAACCTCACAGCGACCAGGGAAGGATTATCCAACGGGCACTTTGGGCCCAGGCCCAGGGGCCCCTGAGCTAGGGGGGCCCATGAGCTTGAGTGTCCGCGTGATCGCAAAGAGGCTCAAGCTCAGGGCCCATTTAAAAAAGGGGATAATAGTTGTGCACACAGTCCTTATTAACAATGGGTTTACTAGTTTTGTGTCATTAAAATAGCCCCAATAGTCCTAAACCATCATGCCGCCGTGGCGGGCGGAAAAATCCTCTGGTGTAGGGGGGCCCTTTGGCTGGTCGCGGCCCAGGGGCCCTTCATTTCATAATCCGTCTATGACAGCGACACATAGTGAGGTTGGACATCTGTCATTTAAAAACGAGAATCGAGAATAAAACAAAACATTTTGAGTATATTTTAAACATTTGAATAATAAAGGCAGACCATATTTTCTGATGGTTGTCTGTGAACATTAACAACTATATTAATCTGGGTTCCTTGACATGAATAAATGTGGGAAAACATTGGTTCAAGCTTTAGAATGTAATCTCAAATAAACAACTGCACACTTTAGAAACAAGCCCAAGAACTGCATCCATAGACATATATACTTTAATTAAGACTTCATCCAGCAACTACCAATAATTTATTTGTATGTGATTTCCTACATGAAAAAAAAAAAAAAAAAAAAAAAAAAAAAAAAAAAAAAAAAAAAAAAAAAAAAAAAACGAGTCAAAAGTTGCTTATAATAAGCAGACATGGCAACACTGCATGGGCGTTTGTGTGCTCTGCTTCTGGTACCCACCGGCAGTGTTGCCAACCTGGCGCATTTGTCATTTATCTCTTTCAGGCCCCCCTAGCGCCAAAATTAGTGAAAAACTCCTGGCGGAAAATCTAGTGCTTTTTTCGCTGGTGAGTTGGGGCGAAATTGATTGACAGGCGCCAGAGATAAAACCCTCATTTTTCACCATTTCGCCTCCTATGACAGTGGTTTTCAACCAGTGGTCCCCAGGCTAAATGATGGATGGTTGGTTAACCAGATGTAACTCTTTGAGAGCGTAAAAATGAAACCAAATGGACCCTTACGGGTCCATTTGGTTTCATTTTTACGCTCTCAAGAGTTAAAATAGTCATCATGTGCGTTAGCCCAAGTCTACACAACTAGAGAATGTAGAAGATTAATGGTCATTTAATGATCATATTGCCTTCCAGGCAAGCATCTAGCGCATTCTAGTGCATTTTGGAAGTGCCACTAGTGCATTTTGGATTCTGGCAGTTGGCAACACTGCCCACCGGTGCCTTGGCGGGGAAACTCGTGGATAGCTTAGCCTGGAGGAGTGTGTTCCTCTGTAATGCCGAAGTGGTGGCGTTCTGGACAGACCAGCAGCCTTATCCAGGTCCCTAAGCAGCTATAAATCTAATTAATCCTCCAAACTCCTGATTATTAGAAACAATTGAGCAAAGTGTGTGCGTTTGTGGACGGCATGGGTTTGTTTATTGTTCCTTCAGGAGTGGACTGGCCCGAGTGGACAGCTTAATTGTCAGGTAAGTTTTCAACGTGCATTTCACTGTACTGTACGAAATGGGACAGAATGTGTTCAGTTTTCCCCATAGCATAGACCTTTTCCCCAGGGAAATAAAAAAAGCAAGCAAGAAGCAACTTAGTTGTTGCCTGCTGCCAACACAAACAAAACAGAGTTCACTAAGTTTTCGATCAGGCTCAAGTGTTGTTGTTGTCTATTGCAGGGGTTTTCAACCTTTTTGACTCCAGGGACCACCATTTATTCAGCCTTTGAGCCACGGACCACCATTTGATTACATTTTCACACCAAAGACCTAAAATTAAAGAATTATTTTGGTTTTGTCCACACTTCCAGGCTGTATTTCGCCAAGAAAACAGTGTAGACTTCTTACTTAACCCTTTAAAGCCTGAACCATGAAGGACAAGTCAGAAAATTCCAATTTTTTGAAATTGAACTCTTTTTAGGTCATAAAAGAAAATTAAAAAAAAAGTTTTTTCAAAAAACATGTATATATATGTTATTTTTATTGTATCATAAATGATACATTGGGTCTTAACAACTTAGTACTCAGTACTAGAGTACACTGTACTCACTGTACTCAGTGTAGTCTCCACAGAGTACACTGTACTCACTGTGTTCAGTGTAGTGTCCATAGAGTACACAGTAGTCACTGTACTCAGTGTAGAGTCCATAGAGTACACTGCACTCACAGTACTCACTGTACTCAGTGTATTGTACATGGATTACACTGTACTCACTGTAGTCACTGTATTGTCTATAGAGTACTCTGTACTCACTGTACTCACTGTAGTATCCATAGAGTATATTGTACTCACTGTACGTAGTACCTATGTAGTACTCTATTCAGGCCAGTGAGGTCAGGCATTTGGGGTTTGGGGTTCAACATTTAGAATTTGAGTAAAGATGTTCTCTATTACACATGCATAACAACATTGAATGCCCAGCATGTTTGATTGATAAAAAAATAATTATAAGAATGAAAGTTGTGTAGAGCATAATAGATATTCCCATAGGCAGTGTGCAATGACTAAAGCCTGTAGTATCATATATGATACATCATTATATGGTACTAAAAACCTGTAGTATCATATATGATACATACTTTTCAGACGTGGTAAACAACAAACTAAAATTATATTTTTTGAGAATGACTAAGTTCAATCACATTATGCAACCCTTATTTCAAAATATCAGTAAAGATATACAAGGAAAACTCACCAAAATGTCCTCAAAACCAAAATGTTTGGACAGTGGCTTCTGCTGTTGCAAATTAGATGGAGGCAGCCATTTTGGGTCATACCATCTGAGGCTCTGTATCTACTTGCAGTGCAAATGGTATGGTCCAGGTGGGGCAGGGGACGTATCAGATGTGATACAACAGGTTTTTGAACCAAGTAGTGGTTACACTGAAACATGAGCCAGCTGAAGAATTGGTGTATCATATATGATACCAACGGCGTTATAGGGTTAAGTGGTACAAATTCAGATGATGAATATTTTAACTCTTGAGAGTGTGAAAATGAAACCAAATGGACCCACAAGGGTCCATTTGGTTTCATTTTTACACTCTCAAGAGTTACATCTGGTTAACCAACTTTCCATCATTTAGCCTGGGGGCCACCTGGAAGCTTCTCATTCAGTGTTGGGAATATTACTTTACCTTGTTAATATATTACTTATTAATTATTACCTTTATTTCAGAGCAATATATTATATTACAATATTGCTGTCTGAGCAAGTGTAATATATTAATATTACTATTACATATTACTTTGAATAAAAAAAAACTTTTTACAAAATTTAGTTTCACTATTAATCAAATATTACATAGGCCAGTGTCATACCTACAATAAAGCAAGTGCACTTGGCTATCTGGCCATATCCATATGAAATCAACTTGAAAAAAGTCACTCCTTAATAAATAATTTAATGACAAATTATAGAAAATAAGTAATTATTTAACTTCTGCAGTTGTCGAGATAATTTCACAAGAACATTTTCAACAAAACAGATTGACAGAAAGTAATATTGAAAGTAATGCAGTAATGCAGAAAGAAAAGTATAATATATTAGATTGTTTTGTTAAGTAATATATTTATATTACAAGTTACTGCATTTTGGTAATATATTATGTAATATATTAAGTTATGTAGTGCACATGTCCCAACACTGGAAGCTTCTCAGGGACCACTGGTGGTCCCCGGACCACCTGTTGAAAACCACTGGTCTATTGCAAACGTTTGCTGGAGATGTTTGTTTTGAAAGTTTCCCTTTAAAGGGAAATTCCACCAATTTTCACTTTCCCCCTGTGAATTCAGAAACTCACCTTTTGGTCCTCAATGACCACCGTAGTTGAAAGTTTAGGCGCCATCTTTAGTTGTGTTTTTCTTTCTATATGAAAAGGTGAGCAGTGTTTTTATGACTGTCTGAATAATCTATAAAATATCCTAGTTAAAAATGGTCACCCGGTGAGTCTGTTGCTACACAGTTCTTGCTAAGATGATTACTAATGTTTCTCTGTATGAACTTACTTAAATGGAACCAAATGAATTTGGTTCCATTTGTACGCTCTCAGAAAAAAGAAGCTTCTAAAGAAATCCATTAACATGGTGAAAATACATCTTGTTTCACATCATGTTTCACCATGTTAGTGGCTTTCTTCAGACCTCCATTTCTTGGGAACACTGAATGGGGGAACTTTTTTTTAAATCATGTCCACCCAACACCTCGAAGGTACTTCAATGACATAGTAAAATGTTGAAAATGGGTGGACTTCCCCTTTAAATGGGTCCATTAGCCAAGGAGTGTTTTGAAACTTGAAACTTGGAAAATCCTTAGTTTGGGGTCTGAGAGACTAAAATTAACATCGTCCGTAGCCAAAATTCAGTCTAAATAGTGGGCCCTGGTATGAAAATAGTTGAAACCTTACGGTCTACCACAGTATGACATTTTTCATCGTTTTGAGGTTTTTTGAGGATTTGCGAAAAATGTCGAAATTTCAAAAAAGCGCAAGGCTATAGCAGCTTGTCGTATATGACAGCAGCTACTCTTCCTGGGGTCTCGCAAATCTTCAAAGATCGTCAAAACGATGAAAATTAATGCTAGGGACACACCGACGTGAAAATTCTTGGGTGATACCAATATCGATAACAAACATGGATAAAATAACAATTCAAGCGATAGTCGATATTGATAGCAATACCTGTTATAGCACACTCAACCACAGGCCACTGACACCAGCCCTACACCTGGGTCTGTGGCTGTGTATATGTTTGCTGCTTTTTATAGTTTGGTTTTCATACCTAATGAATGGAAACCATGAGGCAGACTTCCATCTGTGCTGCTGCTTAGGCTACCATTGTTGAGTGGAGTCAAAACAGTCCAATTACGGCAGACACACACACTATCTGTGGGCTATTTCCATCATCAGGCTAGCCTTAACGTCAGTATACTCCAGTATACTCCCTCAGGAATCTGTTATACAGGGGCGGATCCAGGCATGGGCAGGGGGGGGCAATGCAAAACAACCCAAGATATTTCACATTAGAGTGAAATTAAAATTAAAATGTTTTGAAACACTACTACTCACTGCTACTAACTAACTACAGTTGTGGCACCTCTAAACCAACAGCATTTCATCATTGAAAACAGAAAACTCTCGGAGTCAGACCTTTAGCTTTCTGCATTCTGCGTGCCTGTTGCAACTTCAACAACAACTGATGTTATATTATTGATGTTTTACTTGCCTAATAGAAGTCTTGTAACCGAAGATATGGGAGGTATGGGTGCGCAGGGGTTGACACTAAGGTCTCCAAGGCACTTGCCCATCTGGCAAGGGCAAGTCAGGTTCTTCTTGCCCTCAGGTCATGGTCACTTGCCCCCAAAATATATCGTAAATTTTGCATTTAAGTTTACGTTCTACTTGGGTTCCTCAGTCGAAGACTATGATAGGAGATATAGCTAGAAAGCCAGGGAAGATGCAGAGTGCACACTTGCCCCATCAGGTACCCAGGTAGCAGTCTTCACTTGCCCGAACATTTTCTCCTCCCCCCCCCCCCCCCCCCCCCCCCCCCCCCCCCCCCCCAATTGGGAAATGTTACATCTGCCCCTGCTGTTATACCTGATTTGCTTTGCTGTTGTCCCGAAAAAATAAATAAATTGGCATGTGTGTAATAAATTGGCAGTGGTAAATATAAAAAGACAGATGGTGCAGTGCCAGTCAGGTTAGCACCACGCTGATGTGACATGTCGCCAAATTACTGTCTGTCACTAAAGCTGAGATACACAACAGTGTTGTCATTGTTGCTGCCTGGTGTTGCTGTTGTTGTCGCTGCCTAGGCTGGCAGAAAACTTGTATCTCTCCATATTTATTATTTTTGTGTATGTATGTTTTTTTTTTGCCCACCACAAATGAATACCCTGTTTATTATGTTGTCATATGATGAGCCAATCATGAGCCATGATAAAGTGACAGTGACGGTACTTCAAGACCATTGCGAACTGAGTTATGTGCTTTTAGATTTTTTTTATCTTAAAAAGTCGTAATATCTCAATAGTTTTAGTGTTGGCTCAATAGTGTTTACAGTCTGAGGAAGAGCATTGTCAGATTCTACTTGCCCTCAGGTCATGGTCACTTGCCCCCCAAAATATATTGTAAATTTTACATTACATTTACTTTCTACTTGGTGTTTTAAACATTTCCTCTCACATTCGAAGACCGTTTTGTCACACAAAGTCACAATCAGCTAAATTTTCAAGTTGTAAATCAGTGGTTCCCACAGTGGTCACAGACTCAGCGGTCTGTGATGGCAGCAAAATGATAGTTTGGAACCAAATGGGAGAGAGATAGCTAGAAAGCAGGGAAAGATGCAGATGCACAGTGCAATGACCACCTTCAAGACAAATATCTCTCATGGCGCACTAAGTTGCACACTTGCCCGATCAGGCAACCAAGTAGCAGTCTTCACTTGCCCGACCATTTTTTTTACTTGCCCCGGGCTAGTGGGCAAGTGTTAGTGTCAAGCCCTGTAGCGGGTCCATTTGGTTCCATTTGTACCCTCTCAGGAAAAAGGGGTCTGAAAGAAAAATCGTTAACATGGTGAAATACATCTTGATGATGTCATCAGATGTATTTCACCATGTTAATGATTTTTTTAGATCTCCATTCTTAGGAAATACAGAATTGGGGGAATTTTTTTATTGTGTCCACACAACTAATATAATATATATTAATGACATATTAAAATGTTAAATGGGTGGAGTTCCCCTTTAAACGTTTCGCGTGGGCGGGCAGGCAGGCAGGGCACACTTGAAGATCTCAAAAGCATTTGCTGTCCACCTATCTGGTCAGATGAGTGTGCGTTTTTTTCGCTTGTTTGTGCCTTTATTGATAGTGACAGGGAGAGACATGCGAAGCAAAGGTTGTGATGGACGGGACTCAAACATGCGACACCGAGGAATTCTATTTTAACGGAGGCCAGTTTCAAGTTGCAGCTGTCTGTAGGTGCACTTTGAGAGGGGAGGAGTCAAGGAATTTGCAGGTTTTAATGACTGTTGGTAGGGAGCGAATGAATAGAATTATTTGGGTGCCCAATTTGAACTACTGGACTGTAGAACTATATGCTATTAGAGCAGCAGCAGTAGCTGCTGCCATGCAGCACCTCAGTGCATTTATGGCAGGGGTTGACACTAAGGTCCCTGAGGCACTTGCCCATCGGGCAAGTGCAAGTTAGGTTCTACTTGCCCTCAGGTCATGGTCACTTGCCCCCCAAAAATATATTGTAAATTTTACATTTAAGTTTACTTCCTACTTGGGTGCTTTAAACCAGACCACCAGTGGTCCCTGAGAGGGTTCCAGGTGGTCCCCAGCTAAGTTGGTTAACCAGATGTAACTCTTGAGAACGTAAAAATGAAACCAAATGGACCCTTGCGGGTCCATTTGGTTTCATTTTTACACTCTCAAGAGTTAAAATTCATCATCTTAATTAGCCCATAGTGGTCACAGACCCAGTGGTCCCTGTCCCCAGCAAAATGATAGCTTGGAACCAAATGGACCTGGGAGAGAGATAGGTAGAGATAGCTAGAAAGCAGGGAAAGACACAGAGGCAGAGTGCAATGACTGCCTTTAAGACAAATTTATCTTGTGTTGTGTTATAGTGCACTAAGTTGACACTTGCCCGATCGGGCAACCAGGTAGCAGTCTTCACTTGCCCCACCATTTTTTTTACTTGCCCCGGGCAAGCGGGCAAGTGTTAGTGTCAAGCCCTGTATGGAATTCCAGAATGTCACACTATTAAGGCACAAATCCATACCATCCATCCTTACTGTAGAATGTGTTAGAAGTGGAGGTGTTCTCATTATCAGGTACACTATGCAGTAGACAAACGTTCAGGTTGTTCTACTGGTGCTTTCTGGTGTATCACTCCTACATGTGTATGCAATGTTGTACACACTGATTGACACCACACACACACACACACACACACACACACACACACACACACACACACACACACACACACACACACACACACACACACACACACACACACACACACACACACACACACACACACACGCAGAGTTGTCAGTTTGTCGTGCCGCTGTGTTGTCATTCAAATGAGTACATTGCAGCTACCGCTGTATGTACAGTAGGCTACAGAGGTTTCACGGTGAGCGCTCGAGTGAATTTGAATGTGGATGAAAATGACATCTTGGGGTTGTCACAGGAGATTGGAATCATTTTTCTTTTCTCTGACATGATAACATGTTTTGTTTACAGGCCTCAAATCTGGAGGAAACTTGTATTCAGTCCCTTTTAGAGGACAAGTCTTTTGACTCTGGGGCCTTCGGCGTTTAGTTGTCACTCAGAGATGAGTTCTAGCCGTTGCATGCTGTAGTACAGCAGGCATGGGAGAGGGCAGGGTCCCATTCATCCCTGAATGTCTATAACAGTATAACTGTTGTCAGTACAAGAATTGAACCGTGCTGTAAATAATGTTTCACAGGGTCTACTCTGGACATATTTCCATACACTATAGACTTGGGCTAATTCAGGAATAGTTTGAATATTTTAACTCTTGAGAGTGTAACATGAAACCAAATGGACCCACAAGGGTCCATTTGGTTTCATTTTCACACTCTCAAAGAGTTACGTCTGGTTAACCAACTTTCTATCATTTAGCTGGGGACCACCTGGAACTTTCTCGAGGACCACTGGTGGTCCCCGACTCCCCTGACCACTGGTTGTAAACCACTGCAATGGAAAGAAAGCCACCGTGTTTAGTGGGTCAATAGCAACTGATAATGGATAACGGGCATTATGCGGCCCGGGGGCCAAATGCAGCCCTTTGGTTGACTCTGACCGGCCCGTGAAAGGGTACTGTGGTTTTCAACCAGTGGTCTGGGGACCATCAGTGGTTCTTGAGAGAGTTCCAGTTAAATATGGAAAGTTTGTTAACCAGATGTAACTCTTTAAGAGCGTAAAAATGAAACCAAATGGACGTTTCATTTTTACACTCTCTAGAGTTAAAATATTCATCATCTGAATTAGCCCACCAGAGAATGTAAAAGAATGGTCATTTTTGATCTATGTTTGCCTGTTTTGTTTGTGAAATCCAGCCTGGAATTGTGGACAAAAACAAAATAAATCTTTAGTTTTGGGGTCTGTGGGGCTAAAATGTCATCAAATGGTGCTCCTCTGTGGCTCAAATACTGAATATATAGAGGGCCCTGGACTGGTATCAAAACAGTTGGGCTTCTTACTCTTACTTTTATCTTGAAATGAAATTATTATTACGCAGACTTTAGTACAGTCTTTAGTGTTGGCCCTCCACAATATTTTATGTATCTCATTTGGCCCCTTGGGAAAAATAAATGCCCAGCCCTGAGCTAACAGAATGGTAGTAAATGTTGTCCTGGGCTGAACTATCGTTAGCACCATGAAAAAGTTAATTTTGAATTCAGAAATTAAAAACATTTTTGTTAACTATTTTTTTTGCTTTTCTGCCCTTATAGATAGATCAAGTGGAGATCGGCATGCAGGAAGGAGGGGGAGAGATGCGGCAAAGGTCTTCATGAACGGGACTTGAACAGGTGACGCACAGTACAGTCTGGCCAGCTAAGCCTATATACCGGTATGTGGCGTGTGACTGGGCCGCTAGGCCAGCGGGTACCCCAGAAGTTTTATACTTTCATAATTATAAAACTTCACCAAAAGAAAAAAAAAACCTCTGACACAACTTCATGCCTTCTGGAAAGTTTGGTGGTTATGAAAGGTTTTGGGTTAGCCTTTGTAGAGAAAAAGAACCAATTTACTTCATAGCCACCTTCAGTACTTCAGTACGCTGGGAGACTGGATGGTGCTTGTTGCTATGGGTACCATATAGTCTAACCAACACATCTTCATATCGAACAGACGTGTCACAGTGGACCCCTGTTGATTGATGACTTCCTCCCCTATATGACACAGAAAGGCATGGTTGCTATGAGTAGAATTGTCCTTTCTATACATTCATCAAATGGCAAAAAAGATGTGTTAGAGAATGCGTGCGGAAAATACACACTGATGATTGGCGGTGTGTTTTTCACCTCTGACAATTGTCTGTTCATTTAAATTCTGGAGCATTTCTTATTAAGAAAATAGGACAGACGTTCAGTATCACCATATTCTAGTCTCACTGCGGATTCATCCAGCCAGTTTGAACCAATTAATGCAGTTGTGCCTTTAGTAAATATAACAATATTATGTTGATAGTTTAATTAAACTAGAGTTAATGTTGGAACCAATGCATGCTCCAGAAAAGAGAAAAAGCCATGCTCTTCACAAACATTAGTGAGATCAGATGTATAGGTCAATAATATCATCTGTGTACACAGAACTGTTGTTGGATCTCAATTAAATGTAAGTTGACTAAATTCCCATTAAAGTGATGATTATGTAGATACTCCTGTCTGTGTGTTAGCTGGAACACTGGAATGATTTGGCAGTTAAAATGATTGAGATTCAGGTTATGGCATTCATAAAATCTCTACTGTACATCTCTGTGTGAGCCACACCGTTCCACACTACAGCTGCATATGCTGCATATGGCGGTGTTACGAAATACTTTTAGCTCCTTCTACATTTTTATTTGTCTATTTTGTTTCTTAATATCCTGCTATTTAAGGTTCAAGGTTTTTTTTTATTTGTCACTCCAGTGTGTGTCACAAGAATAAAATAAAGTTTCCCACTCTTCCACAGTGCTACAAGACAATAGACAAAATGGCAGCAAGTAAACAGTAGTGCAACAGATGAAGGCAGTAAAGTGATATCTAACTCTCCAACTGAATTGTACGGAGAAGGTGCTAAGCTAACTAAAAGTATAATAGTGGCCAGTATTAAAAAAAACATATAGAAACTAGACAGAAATAGGACATACTATACATACTACAACTATAGTACTATTAACATACTACATACTACAACATACCACAACTAAGCTATAACTGTGATAACTATGGCAACTGCTTACTAACAGCAATGCTAAGACAACTATGACAACCTAATATATTAATAGACAAGAAACCAACCTACTAAAGTGACAGGTCTTCTTGATGCTAGCAAAACTAATAGTACTGAGCAGAAGTGAGAGGTAGTTCCATGTTCAAGGAGAGGTGGTTACTTAGGTCATGTTTGCTTGTATTGATCCTTTTTTTTTCTTTTGTAATATGTGCTATATAATGAAAGTTTGAGTTAAGTTAGCTGAAAAAAGAAATGTCACGCTGTACTCATTAAACATTGGTTTCCAGTCGAACCAGAAATGTCTCTTTGGGGTGGCTGTGGTCCAAAGAGGTTCTGTTCTGGCTCATCTTCTGCAGGCAGTCATCCAAGGCAAGCTGCCTTAAAGATGGCAGACTTCTACTGTAACTTAGGCAAGACAGGAGACACAACCTCACATAAAAAACTCTACTAGAGAAATATAGACAAAACAGTTTGTCATGTACACTGTAAAAACACTTATCCTGTGCATATACTGTGGTTTTAAAGCTTGTGAGCTTGGATATTCTTGTGATATGACGGATGGCAGGGGGTAAATAAATGTTTTTTTCTTTTTTTAATATATTTTATCCCACGATTTTGTAACCCATTTTTTTCACCCAGTGCCAATTCCTAATGTGATCCTGGGCTCTACACACCCTCCGCCAACCTGAGGAGGCAGCGGACTGGCCTCATGCTTCCTTCAATGCATGAGGAGTCCAAGCTGCCTTCTTTTCACCTGACAGGGGGGAGTTTCCCTGGTTGGACGTAGCGCGTGGAAGCAGCGCACCTAGCGGGAATCAAACTCAGGACCTTCTAGCTGTGAGGCGACAGCACTAACCACTGTGCCACCGTGCCCCTTAAAATAAATGTTTTGAGCGTGTTATATCCGTATGTTAAACCTCATTCATAGCAGACCAAGCCAATAGAGTTTGTCAGCTTTTGCGAAGTGACACATTTTGAGCTTCTAGGTCATGGAAAAATAAGTGAAAATTAAAAATAAATAAAAATGAAAATCTTTTCAAATTAAAATAAACAAATATTACGTTTTCGAATTCCTACAGTACATCTTGCACCCCAGGTTGAAATATACTGTATATATAGGCCTCTAGGTATTGGGAATTGAGTTAGCAAGTGTTGATGGTAAATAATAATAATACCCTAAACAAATCATAACTTTCTTTGTGATGTGTATTATTGCAGTAATAATCCCAAGACAGCAGGAGTTATGGTACTCCGTTTGACAAGTACCGTAATTTCTAGACTATAAGCCGCACTTGAATATAAGCCGCACCGGTTAAATTTGCCGAAAAATACTGTTTTTTTTTTTTCCCCTTGTATAAGCCACACCGGACTATAAGCCGCACCTGTCAATAAGCTTCTTGTTAGAGCACCATTGGTGGCCGTTACCTGTAAAAATCCATAGATTGGCCGCACTGTTGTATAAGCCGCAGGGTCTAAAGCATATGAAAAAAAAGTAGCGGCTTATAGTCCGAAAATTACGGTACAAGCACTACTAGATAAAGATTCACATGACTAATATGCCGCTCATCTCTTTCAGAGCTCCTCTGCTGCTGCCAATCCTGTTCATAATGATTGACCATTTTCTGACCACGAGAGGCAGATAATCATCTCCTGTCAAGACAACCAGGTATGTCAACCAACAACATGACACATTATGTTAACTTGCACTATTTTAAGATGTGTTTGGATGTGCCTGTGACAGCAGAAGCATTCACCAGCAAGTCATTGTGAATGAGCAGTAGGTGGCATATACCTGTAGACCATACCTGGGCATTATGCAGCCCGGGGGCCAAATGCGGCCCTTTGGCTGACTCTGACCGGCCCGTGAAAGGGTACTGTGGTTTTCAACCAGTGGTCCAGACTCCAGGGCATACCCGTAGCTACGGGGGGGCAATAGGGGGCGATGCCCCCCTGATTAGATTTTGTGCCCCCCCAGTCCAGATTGCCCGGTACCCGTCACCGTAATATGAAAGTTCGCGAGTTTCCCTTGCAAATGGATAATGGTGTCTATTTACTGCTCATTGCTGAGATCCTGTTTAAAGCCCGCCTACTGGTTTTGCCATTTGCTTAGAATAGGACAGGAAACGGATCTGCAGCATGGGCCCTCCTCCCTCCATGCAGTTGAGTTGAATAGGACAGGAAACGGATCTGCAGCATGAGTCCCCCTGTCAATCTGACCAAATGCGATCATTGGCTGTGGGACGGAACGTTCATTGCTTTGTATATGTTTAACTGTCGCGGCGCGCGTGTGGGGAAATGACAGCAAACTTTTTTATAAATAACGATCGCAAAGCCGTTTTCTATTGCCCGATACGGGTGGATGAATGACTTGTAAGGCAGCACGCTGAGGTGAGTTAAATGGAACGGTCTGTTGGCTCTGTATTTTCTGTTATTTAACATGGAACGTTAAGTTGCGGACCCTGGACAGATTATTATAAATACGGTGAGAGTGAGAGCTCGCCTCCTGCAGCAGTCCTATCAGACACTGCGCCAGTAGTCAACAATAGTAGAACATGATGATTACGTTTTGAATATAACAATGGCATGTTCTAAGTTCGCCATTTCACTGCTGTTGTAGCTAAACCACGTGACCATATTTACAATATTGAAAACTGAAGTCAGAACGTAGAATTACTTGGAATCATAGCTGTAGGTGAGAGGCTGAACTGCTAACAAGCATTCTGACTCCTGCTGCTTGACACCAAATGCAAGCTTTGCATCTGGCCTTGCACGCACTGGGCAGGACAACCCTGTCACTGGCAGAGAAATGTACATCCCTTTCACCCCTACCCTCGCTGTGTGCACTTAATAAGGGTGCTCTTGTAATGTGGAGTCCTGTGTATTATCCATACATCCATCTAAAACCGCTTATCCATAGTTGGGTTGCAGGGATAATTATTATGAGCAAAAGGCAAGTAGTCCTAGTCTTTCTCAAATATCTCTGGCTATTTCTAATTGCCGAGCCCTTGCATTGAGTGGCCAAATTAGATGTCCATGGCTTAAGGCTATTTGGCAGGCCACACCTGCAACCCGACCTTAAAGGGGAATTCCACCCCAGAACTTTTTCTCACCTTTTAAGGTAGTGCCCACGTTGGGTAAAGATGAGTGGATGTGTTTGGTTTCACGTTGCCCCCTTCGTGCTGTAAGCCCCTAGCCCCCTGCAGCGTATAATGGCACCGCTGGGATCAACCATAATATCTCCGCGAAAATCCGGTCAAAACTCACAATATAGGCATCAATCGACTCTGTATGCCTTCTACTACACGATCCTGGTGCATTTTGTCCACTTTGACTTGCCGTACTGCAGTTACAGCCAAACAGGATATCCGTCCTTCCGGTTCCTGTTTGGCTGTAACTGCAGTACGGCAAGTCAAAGTGGACAAAATGCACCAGGATCGTGTAGTAGAAGGCATACAGAGTCGATTGATGCCTATATTGTGAGTTTTGACCGGATTTTCGCGGAGATATTATGGTTGATCCCAGCGGTGCCATTATACGCTGCAGGGGGCTAGGGGCTTACAGCACGAAGGGGGCAACGTGAAACCAAACACATCCACTCATCTTTACCCAACGTGGGCACTACCTTAAAAGGTGAGAAAAAGTTCTGGGGTGGAATTCCCCTTTAAATGAAGTGGATGAAGGCAAAAATGGCCGACTAAATGTTATTGTTGTTGGTTGATGCATAGCCTTTTCTCATTTTCCTCCCACCGTGGAGATATACAGTAGCCTATATGCCTATATGCTCAACTATTTGTTGGTGGTTAGTGTGTTGGTGGTTAAAGTTCTCTCTCTCCCTCCCTCCTTCCACATGGCGTTGCTCATTGTGTTGTTGCGGGATGCGGGTGCGATGCAATCGTGTTTCATGACTGTAGGCCTATGTTTATTTGTTCTGTTGAGTATAATATAGTCTTTATTTGCTGTATAATTGGAGCACATACATGTAGCCATTTTCTCCAATTAGTATGTTTTTTGAGCATGTGCAGGGGTAGACATTAAGGGAAATTTGCCACTGGCCCTTCGGGCCAGTGGCTTTTAAGAATCACTGGCCCCACAACTGTAACCCACAACTGTTTATTAATGCATTAAAGTTAACAGCACTCTTTTCATGGGGGTCAAAACCAGTAGACCGTTCAGCAAGCTGACCCTTATACAATGCAGAATGCCTAAAATATTTTTTGTGCTAATAAACAAAATATAAATAAAACTTAAACAATTACAAAACAACACCAACATATTGTGAAATAAAAATAATAATACAATATGTATATCAGGGGTGCCCAACCTTTTTTGACCCAAGATCAAAGACTAATACAGGTTGTCATGGCGACCATACAACAAAAGTTTGTACAACAAAGGTGCACACCAACGGTTTGTACAGCAAAGGTGTAGGCGCCAACGAGGGCATTTTACCACTGGCCCCATCGGGCCAGTATAGGGCGCCATCTGGTGGTCCGCACAGGTTTTCAAACCTGTTTCGGGCCATCGGGCCAATTATAATGTCGACCCCTGATGTGAGTGTGTGGTTAATATGCAACTTTGGTGGGGAACTTTGAAAAATATTGCCCCCCCTGAAAACATGAACGCCCCACCACTGATAATTTTCTGGCTACGGGCCTGCTCCAGGGTGGTCCTTGAGAGTTCCAGTTACATTATGGAAAGTTGGTTAACCAGATGTAACTCTTTGGGAGCGTAAAAATGAAACCAAATGGACCCCGGGTCCATTTGGTTTCATATTTACACACTTTTAAGAGTTAAAATATTCATTATCTGAATTAGCCCAAGTCTACACAACAAGAGAATGTGGAAGATGCCCATTTTCATCTGCATGTTTGACATGCATGCTTTGTTTGTGAAATCCAGCCTGGAATTGTGGACAAAAGCAAAAGAAATCTTTAGTTTTGGGGGTCTGTGGGGCTAAAATGTCATCAAATGGTGGTCCTCTGTGGCTCAAATACTGTATAAATAGAGGGCCCTGGTGTCAAAATGGTTGATATGATCTTACCATTAGTTTTATCTAGAAATTAAATTGATATTACGCAGACTTTAGATCAGCCATTAGTCTTGGCTCTCCAAAATATTTTATTTTATATTCTAATTAGGCTATTTTAGGTTGTTATGTAAGTGTAAAAAAAAAGGTTGGGGAACAAAAAAACACAATAATGAAAATAGCAGATGTACTATAGAAGCTCACAACAAGCTCACAAGTCAGGAGCTCCTAGGTTGCCTATTTCCACTATTTCTGCACGCTGCCGCTGTGCAAACTCATAGTCGCAGCCTGGAGTCCAGGTATCATCTTACTCCTCAGTCTGTGACGCGACGCGTCTCCTCCTCCTCCTCCTGACCGGCGCCGCCCTTCTGGTCCTCCTGCGCCGCCTCCTGCCGGTGCTCCTTCTCCTCCTCCTCCTGGGCGCCGACGCAGCGCCGCGTCTCCTCCTGCGCCGCCTTCTCTTGGGAGCGGCCGCCATGGCGCTCCTCCTCCTTCGCCTCCTCCTGGCCGGCGCCTTCGCTGAGAAAGCACCAACTGGGGCCATGTCCATTATGCCCTTCGCTGAGAAAGCACCAACTGGGACGATATCCATTATATTCCCTGTTTTGACGCTTAAAAGAACCAATTAGTTAAATGAAAACCAATTAATTAAATGAAATTGGACTAAAGTATTTTTGGAAACCAAGTTAAACAACCAGTTACTAAACTCCGTAATACTGAACACTGAACTCTTGCGGTCCGCATTGATATAGCACACCTGTTGGCAAATGTATGACGTCATATGCACTATTGTACCGTCGGGAAAACAGTTGGATTAGAGATGTTAGAGTTGGATGAACACAGCTTGAGTCGTGAGATTATGTACATCGCACATCTTCCAGGCCAAAAGTGCGAGGTTTCGGATATAAATATATTTATGTATTACTATATCGACCCGTTGCGACCGTGCACATGCTTATTATTACTCATTTTCCCGGTTCAAAACCAATCATAATCCACCATGCTGGTCGTGCAACAGCAACAACCGCTTCACGGTAGAGCCATGGGCTCAGACTGTGTGATTACGTCATACTATATTCTGGGAGCAAAACACTTCCGGATGTTTACACGTTGTGTTGCATAGCATAATGTTGGCTACATACAGTATATAACTTGGCTACATATAGCATTACAGACACAGTACTTAAAGGGGCATTTCACCATTTTTGCAAAAAACGCAGTGTGTGTGTATATATATATATATATATACAGTATATATATATACAGTATATATATATACAGTATATATATATATATATATATATATATATATATATATATATATATATATATATATATATATATATATATATGTATATATATATGTATATATATATATATATATATATATATATATATATATATATATGTGTGTGTGTGTATGTTAATGGCATTTAGAACCCCCTGGGGGTCTTTATGTGTGTACTGTGTGGTTTTAGGTATTTTAGATGTTAGCACTAACACTAGCACTCACTAACATCTAAAACATACCAGGGCATTATGCGATCCGGAGGCCACATGCGGCCCTTTGGCTGACTCTGACCGGCCTGTGAAAGGGTACTGTGGTTTTCAACCAGTGGTCTGGGAACCACCAGTGGTCCTTGAGTGAGTTCCAGTTAAATATGGAATGTTGGTTAATGGTTCATTTTTACACTCTCAAGAGTTAAAATATTCACATTAGCCCAAGTCTACAGAACTAGAGAAGGTAGGAGATTAATGATCATTTTGATCTGTGTGTTTGACTGTTTTGTTTGTAAAATCCAGCCTGGTATTGTGGACAAAAAGCAAAACTAGAAAAGTGCCCTTCTGGGCACAGGTCTCCACCAGGCCAGGTCAGGTTGTGGTCTCCTGGTGACGCTATAATACGCCAATGTTAAAAGGTTGCCGTTTATTCTCATGACTTTAGCATTTGGATGATTTGAGGCATTTTGTGTAAAAAAATGTGTTGCAAATGTCCAACTGTTGATGGCGCTATAACAAGCCATTGTGAAAAGAGAGGAATATTTTTCTCAGGCTAGTATTATAGTGCGTTAAAGATTGTATGTAAATTGCCTGCAACATCTTTACAAAATCGGCCTCCTAGTGGCGCTATAACAGGCCGTTGTGGAAAATATGAGGCAGAGGTTCATGGTTGGCATCCAGGGAATGTATGTGCAAATTGTGGCATTGATCGGGTTAAAGGTTTGGGAGATTAGCTGGTAACAGACAGACAGACACACAGATTTTTGCCAATTAATTGTAAGAATCTGCCTCCTGGTGGCGCTATAATAGGCCCTGCCAGAAAATTCGTTGGCATCCAGGGAGTCCGTGTGCAAATTTTGGCATCGATCGGGTAAACAGCGCCCAAGATTACCTGGTAACAGACGGACGGACGGATGGACACACACACGGACGGAGGGTAAAACATATTCCCCACCATGCCTCCAGCCTGGTAGAGACAATAAATCTTTAGTTTTGGGGTCTGTGGGGCTAAAAGGTCATCAAATGGTGGACCTTTGTGGCTTAAATTCTGAATAAATAGAGGAACATGGTGTCAAAATCGTTGGTCTTACTCTTACTTTTATCTTGAAATTAAATTGATATTATGCAGACTTTAGTTCAGCCTTTAGTCTTGGCCCTCCACAATAGTTTAGGTATCTCATTTGGCCCCTTGGGAAAAATAATTGCCCAGCCCTGATGTAGACTGACATGTACTTTATCATTTGCATCAGTGATTTTTTTTTTTTCAACCGGTGGTCCTTTTCCTATGAAAACGGTTGAAAACTGCTTATAAAATGTTCTCTGTTCTGACCTTTAACATTCATCTCCTATTTATTTTATTGTCAGTGTCAAACTGTGTGAGATGTCAGCTTCTTCCGATTGTCATCAGGACAAAATCCTGTATACCTACAGATATATATGCTATTTAAGAGTGGCATGATTAATCCCCTCTAATTATTGAAGCAAATTTTAGGATAAAACAAACTCATCCAGACTCTGTTGAATCCCATTAGTACATCAGTCCCAAGTGATAAAAAAGGCATTCTTTATGGATGATTGGTCGGAGGCAGAAACAATTCATTAAAACTAATTCCACAAGTCGAGGAAAAGTATAAAAGAGAGGACAAAGCTTAACTAACTATTACATAAACAAATGGAAGAGAGAGGGAAAAAAGAGAGCGACAAGACTAATGTCTTATTATGCATTTTGCTGCTGTGATTGTTATGCAGATTGGATTGTTGTGTACACAGGAAAAGAGGGTTGTTGACTGTTAGCCTAAATAGATGCACTGCGTAATTAAAATGTGTAAATCAGTGCATAGAATAATAGACAAGGCTATTAAAGAAGATGAGCATGAAAAAGAGCACATTGTTGTGTCACATGTTGTGCAACAACCACAACGTTTGCCGATATTAATTGTTCTCGACTTGCAAGTCATGTTTTACTCATCGTAGGTCCTTTCAGTAGTCATTGGCCCATTGCTCTCTAAACCTTGTGCTCATGTATGGCAGCCAGAGAGGTGGCCTGAGAGGGTGTGAGACTGCTGCTAGGAATAATTGTTTACCAGTCTGGCAATGGCCTTACATGGACTACTGGTATTATCCCTCACTAACAACGGTTGCTAATTTGCTTTGAAGTTAAACCTAAACAAGATTTGCCATTGCAGTGCTGATGTAAATTAGCATTGTATACACAAAGCGATGCAATTAAACTAAACTCTGAATAGTTTTTCTACCACGCTGCAGTATGTCTGTGCTTGCAGAAAAACAGATGATAGTTGATGTACAAGGTGTGTGTGCGTGCGTGCATGCATGTGCGTGTGTGTGTGTCCAGGAAGGACGACATCCAGTAGCAACTGACAGCTTGCAACCTGGTTGCGGTCAGGTTGCAAGGCTAAGGATTTGGTTAGGCGGTTATGATAAGGGTTTGGTTAGGTATATTGCAACTATAAACTATCTGCAACTAATCGTAACCAGATTGCAACTAGTTACTTGTCACAACCATAAACTAGTCGTGACCAGATTGCAACTAGTTACTTGTCACAACCATAAGAAAATAGTTGTGTCCAGCTTACAACGAATTGCACAACCAGAATCTAGTTGCGACTAGTTGGAACCTGGTTGCAACTAGTAGTAGCAACTAAACTAGTTGTGATCAGGTTGCAACCTGGTTGCTATTGGATCTCGCTGCACCTCTGCGAGTACCCACATGCATTATATACACGTGTTATATAGTTAAGCATCGTGAACCTGTACTAAATAGTCTATTTTTGCAAGCATTGAAAGAAAAAAAATAATACAATGGTTGATATACAGTATCATAGAATAGCCTTTCTTTTCCACATTTAGAATGTTTTATTGACATCTTAAATGGTTGCCACAGGAACGCGATTAATAGCGGAACTATTAGGATCCTGTGCGTGTGTACAATAAAAATCATTCATAGGAGCCGCGCTGTGGTCGATGCTTGCTCTGCGTTTCATGGTCTTTTCATTAGCATTCCAGACACTATTGAGTCACCATACCACAGTTCGGCTGGCAGATTGTTATTATACAGCAAGCCGGTGTAAGACAGGACAATGCAAACCTTCAATTGATGTGCCCACAACTCCCTACGTCGGCTTTCACCCTGTCTGTTATCGACATCTCAATCAGATGTGGCTGTCACAAATATGTGATCGATGAGGGGACGTTGCCTTGCTCCAGGAGCCTCTACCGACCTCCATTTTCTCTTTGTCTGTCTGTCTGTGTCTCTCTCTGTCTCTCTCTGTCTCTCTCGTTTCACTAATCAGGGTGTTGTGCTTGTTTTTATGCCACACCCCTAATAAATGACAACATGTTAATCCAATGTGTCCTGATCAGATTCTAGTTTCTGATGCTAGATTCTAGTTCACAGCGCTAGTTCCTAGTTTCTGATGCTAGATTCTAGTTCCTCATGCTAGATTCTAGTACCCCACGGTAGATTCTAGTTCCTCTCAGTAGATTGTAGTTTCTGAAGTTAGATTCCAGTTTCTGACACTAGATTCTAGTTCCTGACACTAGATTCTAGTTTGTAACACGAAATTCTAGTCCCTGGCGTGAGGTTCTAGTTTTTCTGGAAAAATGTCTTTCTGTGTCATTGATGCTTAACACACTTCATAGGAAGGACCCCCAGAAATATCTATTATTTAGCTGCAGAACCTCATCTAAAAACATGTTGTTCTAGGGATCCCCCAGAAGCAAAGATTTGAGTTGAAAAATGTTTGCTTCCGAAATAATGTATTCAAAGATTTGCACCACATTTTCATTTCAAAAATAGCAGAACTACAAGCTCATATCGCGCCACTCGGTGGCGCGATATGAGCTTGTGGGTCTGCTATTTTTCAACAGCTAAAACACCAAAACGTGTTCAGTACAGAAACAGAAAGGGTTAATCCATGCCCCGTCGGACAGACGGAGACAGACGGGTGGAAATGAGTATTGAGAGAAATGAGTGAATCCCGTTTTAACAAGGCCGTCTGTGGTGATTTAACGAGGACTAATGACAGTAATATTTCGTCTTCATGCTGTTTGTTTGTGGTAGTGTGCTGACACTGCTGTTCTCCTACATAGCTGCTGTATTTAATATATTATTTGAGTTATCAAAGGTAATCAAGGAAACTTCTTACCCAAAAATCCCCTCTACGTTGGTTCTACTTCAATGCTGCAGCCGTTTCCCTGCAGACAGGCACTTGCTTTGCATTGTGGATGGTCCAGAGCTTTGTTGTGGTCAACAAATCCTGAAAACTTAACACTCGTCAGGCCCTGGAAAGGTGGTGCTAATTTGTGAGGGGGAATGCGGTTGTGTGTGGGGTGAGGCAGCATTTTAGCCAATCGCAGCACAGCAGTCTCCAGCAGATTTGTAATGAATAGAGTCGAGGTGAGGTGGAGGTGGAGTTACCTTTAACGTATCTGCATTTCTGACACTTTTCACTCCACTACTTTTCAAAGACAAAATTGTGCCGTTGACTCCATTGCATACACTTTTTTTTCTCTCTTTTTTTGCATTTTGTGCTTTACCTATTTCAAAAAGGTTGGTGATAGACAGTGAGGAGAGACAGTAGTAGCGGTTTGAGCGTGAACTGCAGTCGGACTTGTGCATTTATGAGGAGTAAACCCTGTTCTGGCTGGAGTTTAATATTGAGTGTTCGGTTGCACTTCCATATTTGCCAAATGTTTGGTATTGTACTAGTTGTTAGTTGTCTGGTTGTTGGTGTACCAGTTAGTGTCCATCCTGGACAACCCTGCACCCCCAGGCAAATGCTGCCCTGCTAATCTCAATAATATTTTAAACCAAAGACAGGCTAGAGGCAAAATAACACACAGACACTCCGAGGGAGGAGGAGATGAGTGGCAGAGGGGTTGCTACTAGGGAAATGGTTCCCCTAATGGATTCAGACCAAAATAATTCCACTCCCAAGTCCCGGCCCGCTGAGGTGTAGCATATAGAAACATCCCGGCGGAGCTCCTTGGGGCAGAAAGATGCAGCCAAGCTTACACCACGCTCCGCTGCCATTGAAAACCTTGACCCCCTCCTCCTCCTCCTCCTCCTGTGGCTCTTGAAAGGCCTGAGTTGCGGAGAATTGGCTTGATGATGCATGAGCGTCTGTCGCCGAGGGGGAAAATGAAAAGAGGGTCCGGGGGCCAAAGTGGATGGATTCCAAAATGACAGCCACTTAAGGAACATCCTAATTATCAATTAGATGTGGCATTAGGGAAATTAGACGCAGATGAGGAAGTAATGAGGCTGAATTGGAGCCGCTAGATTGTGATCTGAAAGTTATTTCATGTCAATTACACTAAAACTCTTTGATTGTAAACTTGCCGGCAGCGTAAGTGGCTGCGAGGTGCGTATATGTCAACTATATGTCAATAACGGATCACTGCTGTATTGTGCTAAGAGAGAATGGCTGCATGGTTGTGAAGTAATTTTATTTGTTCCACAATAGTCACAATGCATTCCTTATGGCCTCCTCCTGTTATTGAGTGGTGTAACCACTCCATGGCCTGGCTTTGTCCCTGTGTACCTCCATGGACCTCTTGATGACCTGATGAACATGTGACCGATACATCGAAACGTTGTCGACTCAGTGCTTGCACCTTGTATATGAATTAAAGGCTTAAACTGTCTGAGCTGCTCCAGTGCCTCCTTCTCTTACTGCTACATGTCCCACTTCTGAAATGCACCAGACTGTTGTCCTTGCCACCAGGGGGCGGTGTTTCACCAATGCAGAGCAGTTATGTAAATAGGTGTCCTGGGATGCAGGGAGGATCTTTTTAGATAAGTCCCTGCAGAAACATTTGGATGAGTCCCACTTCAGGAATGTTAGGGAGTTAGGGAGTCATATTTTGTCATTTTTACAAATTGCAGCATTTAGGGCATATTATGTCAAACTCAAGGCCACGGACCCAAATCAGCCCGGTGAATGAATTATCTTCGGCCTGCGGGATGATACTGAATTGGTTCTAGCACTGGCCCTCTGGTTTGATGCACCCTTATAAGACATTCATGCTGCAAATCCATTGATTTACTTTATCATTCCAGTATGAAAGCAGTGCTTGGTGAGGATGATATAACAGGAAACTGAGCTTTAATAATGCATTTTCAGTTTTTAATGCATCCAATTTCATCTTTGCAAGTGACATAAGGCTACTTTTTTGTTGTTTTTCTGGGATGTCCTCTGAAACACAGACCGGCAGCTCCAGCTGATGCTTGATGTTCAAAATGTTCATTTAGGAGAATAAAAAAAGTTATAAAATCCTTGTTTCTGTCCGTGTCCACGGCAGTGAGGCAGCAGCCATGTTTTTAAAAAGGTTCATCTGTGGGAGTCTGGGAGAAAGGATCACATGATGCCAAGGAGGGCTGTGATTGGAGGATTCCAAAATGTTGACCACTAGTAGAGGGTGCAATGATCTGACTTTTCTAAACAACTAGGAGTTGATCATTTTCTATAGAAAAGTGAACATTGCTAATTGATGTTGCTTGTTGATATTGATCAAAACATTGCTAGGTGTATCAGGGCCTTTACAGTCGGGAAGTGATAAACCTTGTAATAAATGCAATACAATGACCCACATCAGTGGTAGCATATTTAGTTGGTTCTGCTCAGGTAATGGACGAGGGGCAGCCAAATCTTATCCAATTGTTTCCCCCTGAAGAAATACCTTATTCTCTCAAGATGTAATGTGCTAGCTAGTCATCTCATCCTGCTTACTTTAATAAAGATAGATTTGATAAGGGATTCAGGCTGTTTTGGATCCAATCTGCGGATTTACTGCCGGATTCAGATTGAATGAAAGGCTTTCTTTTTACCAAGACTGTTCTGAAAGTTATCTCTCACACCACACAACCCACACACTCTGGAGATTCGGCACGGAACACAACACTAAAATAGCATAAAATAAACACCTGCGCGGCAGTACGTTATTGATGGTGTTTTCTCGGCTGTAGACAGACGCTTCAAGCTGGCCAAACAAATAAAACAAAATTACAGGTAGGGGTAAAAGGGTCATAAAGCAAAGCCATCCAACTGTCAAACGCTCTCCAACAACAGTCCTTTTTGCCAGCATACAGCAAGTAGGTAATTGTCAAAGCGACTCTGACTCCAAATGCTGCATCTCCCTTGCTGATACCAGGCACAGCATGAAAGTGATCTGGTTTTCCATTTCTGGCTTTAAAGGCCCAGTCAATTGAAAAAAAAACATGTTTGTTTTTCTCACACTTTTAGACCACATTATACAGCCAAACCCAACAATGCATGCCAAAAAATGTAAAAAAAAAAAAAAAAAAAAAAAAAAAAAAAAAAAACACTTTTGTGTATTTTTATATCAAAACTCCATAACAAACACATTTTAATTACTTCCTCTGAACAGACCTTAATTTTCTAAATTTGTTTTTTTCATTTATTTTTGGGAAGATTGATGATATTCGTTTGCAGCCCTAGTCTGTGGGATGAGAGTTGTCTGCTGTTCAGCTAGACAGGCCTGCTCTTAGGACAAAAAGGCAACCTAAGAAGAGAGATATAGTTGAATTTGAATCTCGATTTTCCTTCACAAGAATTAAGATCATATGTTTCTTTTAAAGCAGTCTTTACTCGATCAATTGTGCAGCACTAGACGCAAGAGACAGCTTTTTTTGCTGTCATATTATGAGTACGACAGTAATCTGTTGCTGTCAAAGGTCAATTGATATATCATGGACGATCATGGAGCTCATGATTGACCACATTTAAGTTTAATGCATTTTTTTTTTTCGGCAGACACAAGAACTATAATTGCGACATCAATCATACATTGACCCCCAACTGCTCATTTCATTCAGCGTACTACATTAGCCGTCCCCGCCCATTATTTATTAAGCTTCCGCGGGGAGCGGGACGCATCTTGATTGAACGTAATTTCACCTGACAGCCAGCCAGGCCCTCACCTGTCCACGCCACCTTGAGTTCTGGGTATTTATAGAGCGTCAAAAATAAATGCTGGGTGGGAGTGAGCCTCATTATCGCTGCTTAACCAGCTGTTTTTTTTATTTTTTTTTTGCACACCTGCCGTTCTGAATGGGATGTTGGAACGAGTTGCGTTTTCAACATCTGACATGTAATCAAGCGTGTGGCGTGTGCGTACTAAGGGCGTGTGCCACTAAGGTCTCCAAAGCACTTGCCCATTGGGCAAGTGCAAGTCAGGTTCTACTTGCCCTCAGGTCATGGTCACAAAAATATATCGTAAATTTTGCATTTAAGTTTACTTTCTACTTGGGTGCTTTAAACATTTAATGCCCTTCGCAGTCGAAGACTATGTTTTGTTTAAGTCACAATCAGCTACACTAAATATTCAACTTGTAAATCAGTGGTTCCCATAGTGGTCACAGACTCAGGGGTCCGTGACCCCAGCAAAATGATAGAGAACAGGGAAGACACAGGCAGAGCGCAATAAACACCTTTTAAGACAAATATATCTTGTGTTGTGTTATAGCGAACTAAGTCGCACACTTGCCCGATCGGGCAACTAGGTAGCAGTCTTCACTTGTCCAACATTTTTTTTTACTTGCCCCGGGCAAGCGGGCAAGTGTTAGTGTCAAGCCCTGTTTAGGTATTTGTACTTTACTTGATTATTTCTGGTTTACACATCTTTTACTTCTACTCCATTACATTCTCAAATATTGCAGGTTTACAGGGACTGTACTGGCATGAGAAAACATGTTTACATTGCCAAAGCAGGTGTCCCAATACAATGATAAAACAGTTGAAAATGGTGTAAGTACAGATGGAAATGGTGCTACAGCAGTGCTAAACATTTTGTATACAGACCTACTGTTTGTAACATTGCATTGGTGTACTGTATGCATGTATAAAGTGGCTTTAAATAGTATACAAAAACTCAGATTTAAGATATGCTTTATAGGTATCATGATAGCAGTCATGATTACTGTACATGATTGCAGACTCCCCAAAACATACAAAGAAACTGGTAGCTTATTATCAAGTACAAAGATAGCTTATATAATCATTTAAAATAAATATATAAAATGTCTTTCTACTACTACAACTCCCTAGTGGATTTCAGATGATGGGGGGTGGGCCTTCAGCACCTTGATCCTTGTGTTTCATTGAATCTAACAAATTATGAGTTTTAAATCTAGTTTCTGGGTTGTAATGAAATGTTTTTCATTTGTCATATTTGTCTTGTACATTCATTTGCTGTATCCTGTTAGTGAATTATTCACATACAGTGTATGAGAGCACTCGGCTGAAGTATATGTACAATATTTTGATGGCATATGAATACTTGTCCAAGTTGATTTAATAAAGATCGCACTGGTCTAATTGTTGAAATGCGAAAGCCCATTTGGGAATTCAAAAGCAGTGATAACGGTTTCTTTTTTCAGTCAGTTGTTGCTTAGGCACCTGAGCAAAACTGCCAACGATAGTAACGCACAACTTTTCGCCAGCTGTCATTGTCATTCCTTTTGTGACAGCTGTGCTAATTCAGTGAACTCAACCTGTGTATGCACTGTCAAGTGCAATTAGGAGATATTATGTTGGATACGTAGCTTGTTTTTACCTTCAAGTTCTGCTGAAGATAGTTATTATCTATTTTAATGAGCATTAGATGAGTGCGCAAATACTAATTGCCAAGGCCACTAAAATATCATGCATAGATATGTTTAGTTATTTTTATGGATGTTTAAATTAATAGCAGATATATCTAAGCTGACCTTAAGAGTTTGGTTGCTTTATTACTTAATAGGCATGCTGTTCATATGCCGTAATTAATGATTACCTTTGTGGCAGAGCGCCGATGTGTTTTCGCCTAGATCCATGTTTTTTTTTTTGCTTAAAATAGTCCCTTTACTCCTTCCCAAACAGTAAACATCGCATCAAACCATGACTGTATCTAGCTGACAGATGGATTGCCGTGGAGGGATTATCACTAGCTAGGTAGTGATGCTGCCTGTGCACCTGTTTCCACTGTTATCATGGATATAATTCCCAGGATGCTGCTTATTAAGCCGAGTTCCTCGACAAGGCATGTTGTCCGGGAGCCAACTGACACGATTGCATTGATAAAACGAAAACCCGGAAACCCGGAAATCCTCATCAGCGTGGCCGGTTGGCCACCTTGTTTTAAACCCTTTATCGGTGTGGCGACATTCTTGCAGTTATGTTTGGGATTAAGGTTAGAGGAGGCGAGTATATTGACCAAAACCACCACAATAAAGTAGCCGAATGCGCATTAGATGAACTGTATTGCATGCAAGGCACAACCAGCACATTGGGAGCCCGAAATTAGAAGCAATTTGGGGTTAAGGCGTAGATCTTCATCACTGCTAAACTGTGTGAATGGTAAAGTGCCTTGGACAAAGATGCTGTATAAATGGCACCATTTACCATTTAACAACTATGTATGGATTATTGATAAAAGACAATGAACGACTAAGCCTATGAGCCACAAGGGCAAATTGCATTACATCTTGCCCATGGACATCCAATCGCTATAAGAATTGATTATTATTTTTGTTATCCGCCGTGTAACAAAATCTGTGTAATTGCATGGTGACAGCAGTATAATATGAAATATGACTCCTCTACCTGAGATAATGTACTTTCTAATACTCTTTCATGACGGGCAAAGGTCTCAATTAAAATTAACGGCTAAGCCTCCCCAGTTGACACGTTTATAATTTCTTTGCCCACGCGACTGTCATGACAAAAGGACACGGCCAGGGCCATAGTCATATTTCACGGTTATGGGAATACCCATGGACATCATAACGTTGGCCAGGTGCGTAGACACTGTGAGAATGAGAATTTCAGACTTAAGGGGCTCTGGGGCTCGGGGGGCCCGAGCCCCCCACCCCACAGATTCTCTGCGCCTGCTCGGGGCTTTCACACCATCGGGACCTAAGTTTTGGGGGTGGAGACTTGCCTATTGTCGGCTGTGCATTGACGTCACCTATAGGCTTTTGTTTACCTGTAGGTATAGTGTATAAATTTAAGCTAGGGCACAGTACAGTGCTGTACTTACATTTTCACAATGAAGGCTCCTCCTGCCAAGAGACGTTTCATCCAGGGGACTCTCCAGTTGTAGTTTTTAATTTATTTGTAATTTTTATTTAGTTTCAGTTAACGGATATATATATTTTTAAATTTTAGTTATCGTTTTTCCGTTAGTTTTAGTTAACTATAAATACCCTGCAATACACCAGTATACTTTTGTTATGTATTTTACAGCAATTAGTAGTTATTGGGGGGTCGCGGGGAGGCGAGGCTGGTGTTTTTTTTTTGTTTTTGTTTTTCAGCCCCCATGAGCATGGGCACAGGATAACGCCCCTGACGTTGGCTCACACATACATGCATGCATGCATGCATACTAGGGCTGCAACTAACGGTTATTTTCATAATCGATTTATCAGCCGATTATTCAACTGATTCATCGGTTAATCGGATTATGACTCTAATTTATCTATCACCTTAACCCATTCTGTTTAAGTTTTATTGGAAAAATAGCAGGTGTTCACGTCTCATAGCACTCCACTCTCTGGCACGCAATGAGTCGTGAACACCTACTATTTTCTCTTGCTATAGTGTCAGGTCAAAATGGGTTAAAGGGGAATACCACCCATTTTCATTTTTTTTCGGAGAGTGCACAAATGTGAACCAAATGGACCCGCTAGGGTCCATTTGGTTCCATTTGTGCACTCTCAGAAAAAGAGGTCCTTTTTTCAGACCTCCATGTTTAGGAAACAGAATGGGGAGAATTTGTTTTTTTTCCACACAGCATCTCTAAGGTATATTAATTAATGTACAGTAAAATGACGAAAATGGTAGAATTTGTCACACTGTAAAAACTATGGTTAAGTCGGAAAACGGGGAAAAACTTCAGTGATTAGTTGACGAACCGACTAATCAATTTTCTAAAATAGTTGACAACTAATTTAATAATTGATTTGATTAATCGATTAATCGCTGCAGCCCTAATTCATACATCCATAATATACATTCGCGAACTACAGTTAAGAGCGTCGCGCATAGAAGCTGAACTCCAGCCAGGTGGCGTTTTGTACCAACAGCAGTCCATTATCATTGTCAGGACCCCGGCACTACTATGCAATTCAGGCCTGCAGTCCCTCCTGTCACCACTGGGGAAAACGCTTTCAACATTGCATGCATTGCAGGCACTTAGGCCAAAACGGTTGTCTTCGTATATATAGTTCGTATCATGCTCAAATGCCACGAAAACCCAGTCCACCCCTTGGTGTTCACTACAGCACGCGAATAGGCCGCCCATTGCGCACCTACACCGTCTCCAAATAACTGTACACATCTATAAATGCAGCACATCTTTGTGATCAGGCGCCCGATGCGGACACCTATTTTCCACCGAAGCACGGAGGGTTGTGATGCGAAGGGGGCGTGGCTCAGCCATCGCTCCACAGCCATTCTCACTGTCACACTACGCATCGCCATTATACAAGGAACACAATGCCACAGCGACACAAAACCAAACCGAGACGGATTCAAAGCAACCTCTGTACACGTACACGGAATGCCAGGGCAAGGAAACGCACATGCACCGCAGCCCTTCTACTTGCCACGACTTACGTGTCTTCATCCGTCTTTAATACTACTTTCAAGGGACAGCTCAGCCAGCCTCTTCTATTGAGAATGGGGACAACACATTGGGCCAAGTCCTGGCTCCAACAGCCGAGCTTTAATGATCATAAATCCATTTATTTGACATTGTTCTGCAGTAATACTGCGCCTACAGCATAAACGCAACGCGACCTTATGAAAACTATGTATTTTCCAACTCCGCTGTCACCCTATTCAGACTGGATGAACAGCGCGGGAGCTCTCAGTTTTAGGCTGGATGAACAGCGCTCGAGCGCTCAGTTTCTGACCCCCCATTGTCGCAAGTCTGCTCTTATAGTAGACACGGTAACTGGAAAAGTCGGCCCGGCTTTTCCAGTATTCGTAGACAGAGTTGCGCCAACTCCGTAGTACAGTCCAGGCTCATTATGGCGGTGGCATAAAACACTACCATTCTAACGAACGGCTCCGGTCTACTCAACACACCGTTCATTTTTACACTGCTTTTTCAAACGGACGTATTTCAAACGGACGCATTTTTGCGTGTCACGGGGTGCGTGGATTTTACTTCCCTGGACCATATACTATGTCCCGGGGACCACCAGTGGTCCTTCAGAGGGCTCCACGTGGTCCCCAACTACATGATGGAAAGTTGGTTAACCACACGTAAACGTTTGCCAGCGGATCTATAAGCCTCCATTTGGTTACCAACTTTACCAAATGTCGCATCATTTAGCTGGGGACCACCTGGAGCCCTCTCAGGAAAAAAGGATAGTCCCCGAAGTATTTGCATAACGATAGGCTATTAGAAATGTCTATTGTTCTCCACTGGCCGTCAATTACAGTAAAACTGGACAACGCCACACTGTGAAGTCAAGTCCTTTGAAAGTGTTGTATTAATTCACTTCATTCTATCATTGTTGTTTATATATTAAAGCTGGGGAGGTGTTAACCCCAAGTGTGTGTACTCTAAAGCAGGGGTTTTCAACAGGTGGTCCGGGGACCACCAGTGGTCCTTGAGGCTTCCAGGTGGTCCCCAGCTAAGTTGTTTTAACAAAATGTAACTCTTTGAATGTAACAATGACACCAAATGGACCCTGCCGGGTCCATTAATTTTTACACTCTCAAGAGTTACAATTTCCGTCATGCGAATTAGTCCAAGTCTACACAAACTAGAAGATTAATGGTCATGGACAGAAGCACAAGACATCTTTAGTTTTGGGGTCTGTGGGTCTAAAAATATCCTCAATTGGTGGTCCGTGGCTCAAATGCTGAATAAATGGTGGGCCCTGGGATGAAAAAGGTTGAAAACACCTGCTCTGGCCTTTATACAGACTTCACTTTAACACTTTTCTGTGTAGCCTATAATTACTATTATTGTTGCTACTACTACACTTCATACATGCTAAACAGGGGGTCCCCTTCTGTGTGTCTGTGGGGCTAAAATGACATTACTTGGTGGTCCGTGGATCCAATTCTGAACAAATAGTGGGCCCTGGGCTACAGTATAGTACAATGGAATACAATAGTCATTTAAATGCCCACCACCCATATTTGCATTCTTCCCTTCTGTGCATGTTGGATGGGGCTAGAGTTTTGCGGCCCGAAGGGCCGCAACCCTAATTCATAGATACATAATATACATTCACGTGGCGCCACATCGGAAATCTCAGCCCCCCAATCCCCGGATTCACAATAGCTATACCCAAGTGGAAAAAAAAGAAGCAAAGAAAATCTATCTTGTTCTCGGAGGCCAAGAAGATATTGGTTTATTGATGTGAGGAGCGGCAGGCCAGATGAAACGCTTGATGAGAATGAGAAGGCGCCGGCGATATATACCTCAAAAGAGCAGGAACTGGCGCATCAAGTGGCATCGAGTGGACCAACACCAGGCTTTGTTCCACGTTCCTGCATGCAAGTGTGCCTTCCGGTTTGACCCCGTAATTTAATTAAACCTAAGACAATCCTCTTTGTTCACTGTGTGCCGTAATTACTAGAGCTTATAGACTTGGAGGTTTTCCAGAAAGAAGGTTCGTCTGTTGTCGGTGTGGTGTTTGTTTGTGTTTTTTTTTTTTTTTTTTTTAGTTTTTTTTTGTTAGTCAGGCTTTCCGTATAGCAATCAATAAGTCATCAGGAGTAACAGAGCACAGAACAAACAGGCAATCATCTGTGCAGGTGGCTGCACAAGCTTTTTTTGGGGGGGTTGGGGGGGCACAATCCAGCATCCTTTCAAAAACACACACGCACACTGGCGCGCGCGCGCACACACACACACACACACTGGGAGTAGGAATAGGTCGCAATGAATACATTTATCCAGCCAATTCTCCAATGAGTCGAACGCGTAAAAAAAACACACTATCTGCAAAATTTACCTTGAGTTCAAAACACCCAGAGCTTGGTATTTCCTTTTCACTGTGCAGATATAGAGTTATACTGCTTTCAAAGGTTTTGTCCTATACATAGTACAGCGTCAATTTCCAGGGTCAATGGACCCCTTTGGCATAATTATGAGCAAAGGTTCCAAACTATTGCAAAAGTAGCTGATCTACAACCTCAAATTGTGATGACGTGAACTCAGTTTAGTTACATTTAACTATTATTTACTTTCATGTTTTGTTATTGTGTCGTGTGTAATTCATAGTCGTTTTTTTACTATTCGTTTAACACATTGATTGTCAACTGTATCAATATTCTGATCGTGCTCAGTGGGTAATCAGAAAAGACCTCTGAACATCGCTGATCTGTGTAACACCACGGACAGCTTTAGTTTCAGAGACAAAATCCTGCAAAGACATGGCCTAAAATGGAAGCATATGTTAACATATGTTATGTTAACATAACAAATGGTGTGAGAGGCGATATAGCACCCAAGAATAGCAACCAGAGCGGTTCAAAGATTTAAACCCAGCGATAGCAATGTTACAGCAATTTTAAACACCTTAAGACAAACTCCTGCTCATCAAGAGAACCCCACACAAAAAATGGTCCCCAGCTAAATGATGGAAAGTTGGTTAGCCAGGGGTAACTCTTTGGGTCCATTTGGTTTCATGTTTACACTCTCAATAGTTAAAATATTCATCATCTGAATTTGCCAAGTCTACACAACTACAGTAGAGAATGTAGAAGATTAATGGTCATTTTGATCTCTATGTTTTGCTTCCCAAATTCAGACTCGAATTGTGGACAAAAGCAAAAAAATATTTTTTTAGTTTTGGGTTCTGTGGGGCTAAAATGTCATCAAAGTGGTACAGTCAATGTGACTGACTGCATAATCATATAGGCACAAAATCTTTGCACAATTCACAAAGAAAAAAAGTTATATTTTCATTCCAAAACAAAACATTTATCATTTGCAAACCGGTTATCAGTGGTTGCATACCACTACCATCAGTTATCGTATTGTTCCCAAAATTTCATATCAGTCGGGCTCTAGTATGAAATATGGTTTCATGTGTGTTTGGTGTGAGCCTTGAACTTCTAAGCTATGATGCTGAAGACGTGGCTTTGTGCAGCCTAGCTATGAGACCCGCGGTACGGTGTACAGTAGTCTGGCTAGACTGGGTATTTAGGGGGGCATTGCCCCCCCATGCCCATGCCTAGATCCGCCCCTGGGGCCGGTGACATTGGCAGCCCTTGTGAAGTCTCCAGCGGCAGTTGATCCTCTTCAAACATGAACTCAGGAGAGCTGCAGAACAACAAAGTCACAAAAGGCCCTGCAGCACCGTGGGGCTAATGTGAGAAGCGGCTCAACATGGCAGTTACAAACAGTATGAAATTAAATTCTTATGCAACAATGCGCACCGGTTTTGAAATGGGGTTCGGAATCGATTTGTTGCATATGACTGCAGTGCCTTTTTGTTTTTAGCGTTTTCATGATAGTAAAACATACGGGGACCCAACAATGTGTGATTATCACACTGCATCGGAGTAGAGACGCTGATTCTTTGATTGAGATCCAGCTTAAGTGCTTTGGGCGTCTAGTAAGAATATCTTCCCAAGCGTCTTCCTAGGGTATATCTTTCTAAAACAGTGGTTACAATTTTAACCTTTTTCATGCCAGGGCCCACTATTCAGAATTTGAGCCATGAGCCAACTAAAGATTTCTTTTGCTTTTGTCCACAATTCCAGCCATGGACCACTGGATTACAAAACAGGCAAACACAGATCAAAATAAGCCATTCATCTTGTACATTCTAAAGTTGTGTAGACTTGGGGCTAATTTGGATAGTGAATATTTTAACTTTTGCGAGTGTAAACATGAAACCAAATGGACCCGCAAGGGTCCATTTGGTTTTCATTTTTACGCTCTCAAAGAGTTAGATCTGGTTAACCAACTTTCCATCATTTAGCCTGCATGAGGACCACCTGGAATCCTCTCAGGGACCAGTGATGGTCCCCGGACCAACTGTTGAAAAACCCCTGCTCTAAAAGATCCTGTGTCAATTGGAGCCGCTATTGTCATGCCTGCCTGTCTATAGATCCCATTCATTAATCTGCCACTTTCATTGATTAGCTCATTGTCATTCTGCCGGGGTGCTCAGTACAAGCCTCTGCACTGGATGGACTCATTTATGTGACGTTTAGCAACAAACTGGTGGCTCTTGTCCAAGGCAATTCATATTACTGAGAGTATCACTATGATATCCTATCTCTGGTCCATAGCTCTACTGAATCTATGATTCTCCCCTGCATTAGAGCTAGGGATGTCACGATACTGCGTCTATATCGGCCCTTTTTTTGCTGGAGGAGCAAAATCAATTTGCAACCGCGGCATGCGCTGCGACCATTGGCCACCTGTTGTGACGGTTTGGCCAACCGCCGCGATGTATACCGTGGTTGCAAATTGTTTCTCTTTTTTTGTCATCTTTATCTGCAAAACTGTCGGTATTGGCAAATACAGCATCGTATTGGAAAAGTATCAGTACCTGCCCTTAGTATTATTTTATTTTTTCGGATCATATCGGTATTGGCAAATATGCCAGTCTAACCACAGATACAAAACACGGGGTAAGGGGTTGACAATATGGCAGATGAATACAATGTTGGCATTTGGAATTTTCTATGGAGTTGCCCAATTGCATATTTGTGAAAGGAATCTGCTATTCCTGGTTGGTGGAATTCATGATCTTTTTTTTGTATTATTATTCAGTATACGGTATATTATTTTCTGGTATAATCGGTATTTGGTATCAGACAAATTGTATATAAAAAAAAAAGCCTTTTATTTGTGTGGTGAGTTTCTCAGAGTGCTTCAACCAAGAAAAGCAGGCATTCTAATCACATAAGCAGGAAATATTTTTCTAGATGAGATAGTCTAGACCATAGGTGTCAAATTCTGGCCCGCGGGCCAAATTTGGCCCGCTGTGTAATTTCCTTTGGCCCTTGAGGTAATATCAAATTAACATTAGAGCAGCCCACCAGTATTATACAGCCGTGGCACCGCTGTAACACTGCATTCACCGCTAATACTACAAATCCCATAGTGCTCTGCTGTTGTTTTGCCGTCTGTTCTGTAATATACAGAAGTGGTTTTCAACATTTTTCATCCCAGGACCAACCATTTATTCAGCATTTGAGCCACGGACCACCATTTGAGGATATTTTAGCCCCACAGACTCCCCAAAGTAAAGATTTCCTGGAACCTAGCCCCACAGCTTTGCTCAGTTTTAAATTTTGGCCCACTCTGTATTTGAGTTTACACCCCTGCTCTAGATGACAGGCAGAATCATAGAAGCAGCAGAGCTATGGAACGGAGCTAAGAATATCCTATTGCGTCTGTCAGTGTAGGATGATTATTATTATTATTAGATGCTCGCTCATGGCTGTTATCACACAACCGTTGTGTAGTATCAAACGCATACACTCAAGGGAAACGTTTGCGTTAGAGCGTCTGTTCTATGTGCAGGATGTCACACACCACCATGCAACTTGGCTAAACGCTGAATTCATTTAAGGTGCAAATCAATGCGTGTTTCTGTAAAAGTACAATTGAATAAGGTGATAATCACCAAGCTCCTCAAGGATTTTCAAGTTTGATTCACTGCATAGATGTTTTTAAATCAACTAGATATACTGTAAAAAGGATTCTCTTTTTTTTCCCCCCCTAATTTTTATACCACGATTTTTGTAACTCATTTTTCACCCAGTGCCAATAAAAAGTTATTTTCATTTAACAACATTTACAATATATCGTCACTGAGTGTGGGCTTTGTAATTGCCACGAAGCCAAGCACAAATTGGCAGGTGGTTTCCAGACTACTGTAGAGTGGGAGTCAACCAGCCCACAGTCTTGTTGGGTGACCACAGTGTTGACTACTGGCACATGTGATTAGTTTGTAGAGCCATATTTGACAGCCCTCGCATTGGCAATTTTAGGAAGTTTGCGGGGTGGGGGGGACGGGGGGGGGGGGTAATAATAATAAATAAAATACCAGATTGACATTGACATTGACATGAAACACAGACCTACCAATTGGCCAGTATGTTCCAAAACGTCTAAATAAATCACAGTGTCTAGAAAACCATGTACTTATCTTGCATATTTAGTTGCTTATATTCTAAAGCAGTGGTTTCTGTCCAGAATTAGGAAAGACAACTGGCAAAACATTGGTCAAAATAACAAATATTCTACATTTTCTAATCGTGTAGACTCTTGATTATGTAATTCGGCTGTTTACATATAATTTAGAGTTACCGATTTAAAAATAAATGGTAGCCTAAAAAAGTGCCCTCTCCTGCTGAGACAGCCTAGAATCGCCTATGAGCCCTTAAGAGAGCGAGAATTTTCCCATTTGTGTGTACAATGTGTGGATGGAGGGGTCTGAGCCCAATGACACATTAGCCAAATTTAGGTTTCAGGCTGTGTCGGATTAATATCACTTGAAAAAAGTGTTAAATACTGGTACATGAGTTGTGTCTAGCGATGACACAATCACCAAAAGATGTTTGGTTAGGGTTTTGCACAGGCACTTCAGTCACGATGTGATACGTTGTTGTGAGCTTGTACCTGGGCTGTTTTCAATCATCATCATGAGTATGGAGGGCTTAATGTTTTTGAAAGGTTTCTGAAACACTTTGTCCTGAAGTACACTTTAAAATATGCTTGCACATGCACACTCCGGTAATCAATTTGTCCCACTGTGATAGATAATCCACCACAAGAATGACAGGTAGTACCTCACTTCACCTGTGTTGTTGGTGAACTGGGCTTAATATGTCTCTATAAAGATAATGGATACACCGTCAGCCTGCCAGTTTGTGTTATGTCTGATTCAGGGGAACGTTGCGTTTTGAACCCTCCTCGCAATGAAGGAGACACCCAGGTGTCATCCGTCTCGTCTGCATGGAGAAACAATGAATGTAGTGTACCTTTTCTGCTGTTATCCTGTTATGATAGCTTCTTCCAGGGGCGGATGTAAAATGTCCCATGGGGGGGGGGGGGGGGGGGGGGGGGCAAGAGAACCTGTTGGAGGGGCAAGATAAAATGGTATGGGTGTGGCTTCATCGCCCGTGGGGCTTCGCGCCACGGGTGATGAAGTGTTGAAGTCGCACCCATACCATTTTCAGTTACAGGACTTTTATTAGTCAAGTAAAGCATCAATAAGGGCATCAGTTGTTGAAGTTGCAACAGACATGCAGCGTTCATAAAGCTAAAGGTCTGACTCAGAGAGTTTTCTGTTTTCAATGATGAAATGCCGTTGGTTTACTGGTGCCACAGCTGTAGTTAGTTAGTAGCAGTAGTAGTGTTTCACATAATTTTAAATATAAGCACTTTAATTTGAAATATCTTGGGTTGTTTTGCTTGCATGGCATCGTGTTTGGAGGGGCAGACTGCCCCCCCCCTGGCCATGCCTAGATCCGCCCCTTGCTTCTTCTGGGACTTAACATGGTTAGTGAATGATGTACCGTTATGCCACGGCCGTCTCGCACCGTTCCACACCGCTACACTCACAATGTTGTTGAGACGAGCTTACGCTTTATAAGAGCTCAAAGGAAGTAATTGAGTTATCATATAGGCTAGGCCTAAGACCACTCGAGGTAAACAAATCCCTTTCCGTGTTCAACCTAAGGTCGTAAATATTGACAAAAACAGGAACCTTCTAATGCAACCACATAGCTAAGCCATATATTACATTAAAACATTGGCCACTGTGCTGAGATGTCGTATCAATCAGATCTAGCGTCGCAGGCAAATTCAAGAATTGTAAAGGTAAAACTTAACCCTAAGCCTAAATCCCTGACGCTCAACCACCTCACAGATATGTGTGAGCGCAGTGGGCTAATACTAATGGCATTAGACGTCACATTATGTCATCACCTACCATTATGTCATCTTAACACCCCGTTATGGACATTTGGCATAGATATTTGGCTCTTCAAGATAAGGGTTGAAAGGGGAAAAACGTTGTTAATGATGGTGTTCAAACTTTAGCTTTGGAGAGTTTGATGGTTGAAGTTAATGGTATTGATATCGTATGACGCTTTTCTCAACAAGACATGAATTTGGCACACCGGTGTGGCCTTATACTGTATGTTCACTGCATACAGGTATCCTACAGCTCACTGTCCGTTAGTTAGAACCCTTGAGGCAAATGTGAGCCCATACCTATCACTTTTCTCTTTTATACATTTACTTTTACCATATTTCTTTAGCTGTGATTTACTTGTCAGGTGAGATCTGTCAGTTTCACTGTGATTGAGAGATCCAGGAGAGGGAGAGAGACGGTCCAGGGGAAGTCTTCAAATCCCCAGCAATCCTCCAAAAGAACCAAATCCCCTCATCTGCCCTGAGCGAAGCAGGCAGGCTGACAGGTCGTTCCCTCCCTCTCTCTCACTCTCTCACTCACTCACTACCCCCCTCCTCTCTCTTCTCCTGTCTTTCTCTCTTAACATTTCCTCTCTCTCTCGTGTGCCTTGTTTTCTCTCTCCCTCTTTCCTCCCTCCGTTCAGCTGTCCGCCCGTCTCCTGGTATGTCTGTGTCTGTCTCTCTCTCGCTGTGCAGGGGCGGATGTAACATGTCCCATTTTGGGGGGGGGGGGGGGGGGCAAGAGAACATGTTGGAGGGGCAAGAGAAAATGGTATGGGGGTGGCTGTGTCGCTTCGCGCCACGGGCGATGAAGCCGCCCCCATACCATTTTCGGTTACAGGACTTTTATTAGTCAAGTAAAGCATCAATAATAACAGTATAATCAGTTGTTGTTGAAGTTGCAACAGACACGCAGCATGCATAAAGCTAAAGGTCTGACTCAGAGAGTTTTCTGTTTTCAATGATGAAATGCTGTTGGTTTAGTGGTGCCAAAACTGTAGTTAGTAGCAGTAGTAGTGTTTCAAATCATTTTAAATATAAGCACTTTAATTTGAAATATCTTGGGTTTTTTCTCCATGGCATCGTGTTTGGGGGGGCAGACTGGGTATTTAGGGGGCATCCCCCCCCCCCCCCCCCCCCCCCCATGCCCATGCCTAGATCCGCCCATGTCGCTGTGTGAGGTGACGTGGCGGTGTGGCCAATAGTTCTCTCCTGGTATGTCTGTCTCTCTCTCACTGTGTGAGGTGACGTGGCGGTGTGGCCAATAGTTCTCTCCTGGTATGTCTGTGTCTGTCTCTCTCTCGCTGTGTGAGGTGGCATGGTGGTGTGGCCAATAGTTCTCTCCTGGTACTGTGTGTCTGTCTCTCTCGCTGTGTGAGGTGACGTGGCGGTGTGGCCAATAGTTCTCTCCTGGTATGTCTGTGTCTGTCTCTCTCTCGCTGTGTGAGGTGACGTGGCGGTGTGGCCAATAGTTCTCTCCTGGTATGTCTGTGTCTGTCTCTCTCTCGCTGTGTGAGGTGACGTGGCGGTGTGGCCAATAGTTCTCTCCTGGTATGTCTGTGTCTGTCTCTCTCTCGCTGTGTGAGGTGACGTGGCGGTGTGGCCAATAGTTCTCTCCTGGTATGTCTGTCTCTCTCTCGCTGTGTGAGGTGACGTGGCGGTGTGGCCAATAGTTCTCTCCTGGTATGTCTGTGTCTGTCTCTCTCTCGCTGTGTGAGAGGTGCCGTGGCGGTGTGGCCAATAGTTCCCTCCCCAGGAGGAGATTAAAAAGAAGAGGATGAAGAGAAATACAAAGAGAGAGAAAGTGAGAGAGCGGTGATCTAAGCCAGATAGCCCTGCTCTCTGCCAGACAGAGTGGGTGTGTGTGTGTGTGTGTGTGTGTGTGTGTGTGTGTGTGTGTGTGTGTGTGTGTGTGCGTGTGCGTGTGTGTGCGCGTGCGTGCGTTCGCCCAGACCTTGGCAGGGTTCTCCTTAGCTCAGCATGTTTTCGTATAGTAGGTGATGCCATGTCAAAAAGTATTGCTTCCTCCATGTTTTTTTGTTTTGTTTTTTGTTTTCAAAACCACACAAAAGAAAGACAATACTGTACAAAACACAATGGGGGTGTGGGGGACGGGGGATATTATATTCAGTCCTGTATAGATCCCAGCGCTTCTCAAATAGCAATAGAGAAAACTGTACCTTCATATTCAATATAGTAAGCGGGTAAGCTGTAATCATTTTGTATTTGTAAATTATGAATAGAAAATGGATATTATGGGAGAGGCCATATAACTGGCAAGAATAGTTGATCCCATCCCAGCAAATCACTTTTGGCATCCAATACACAAACACATAGACACAGCATAGCCCCTCAAAAGTCTTGTCTATTTAAACGTAGAAGCATTGTGTGTGAGAACACTGTTTAGGTCAGGGGTCAGCAACCTGCGGCTCAGGAGCCGCATGCGGCTCTAGAACACAGCCCTGGTGGCTCAGTGGCTGTAGCATTATTACATACACACACTGGGGTGATCCACACCAAAATAATATAAACATTTCAGTCACCCAAAATGCGTTGCGCTGTCTGACGGTTGCCAGTTAAAGTAGCACTTGTTGGCCATGTCAAAAAAAGCCCAGAGGTTATCAGAGGTGGAGCTTTCAATTTGAACCACCCATTTTCAAAGGTTTACTCAGTTTACTAAGGCATTAATATACCTTAGAGATGTTGTGTGGACTAGAAATGGAGTTCTGTAAAACTCCTTTTTTTATTTTTTTTTCTGAAGAAAGGTTGTGTTTCACCATGTTAATGAGGACCTTTTTTTCTGAGAGTGTGCAAATGGAACCAAATGGACCCGCCAGGGTCCATTTGGTTCACATTTGCACACTCTCAGGAAAGAAAATAATAATAAAATGCAGCTCCAGACAGATTTTGAATTTAATTTTGGGTCGAAAATGGCTCTTTTAACATCTTGGGTTGCCGACCCCTGGTTTAGGTTATAGAAGTTTGCTCTCTATATGTTGGTGACACCCTGTGGTTGCACTGTATTGTATGTGCGTCATGGAAATACATTGGTAACATACCTCTGCATGTAGACAGACATGCACGCATGTACACACACACGCACACGCACACGCACACACACATCAGGGCTTGACACTAACACTTGCCCGCTTGCCCGGGGCAAGTAAAAAAATGGTGGGGCAAGTGAAGGCTGCTACCTGGTTGCCCGATCAGGCAAGAGTGCAACTTAGTGCACTATAACACAACACAAGATAAATTTGTCTTGAAGGCAGTCATTGCACTCTGCCTCTGTGTCTTTCCCTGCTTTCTAGCTATCCACAATTCCAGGCTGGATTTGGGAAACAAAACAGGCAAATTAACATACACATCAAAATGACCTAATCTTCTACATTCTCTAGTTGTGTAGACCTGGGCTAATTAAGATGATGAATTTTAACTCTTGAGAGTGTAAAAATGAAACCAAATGGACCCGCACCTTAGTGTCAACCCCTGCACATGCACGCACTGTCTGTGGTTGGTCTACAAGAACAACAAGCTGAAAAGAACAAGAACAAGCTGGAAATTACTCCTAGCGGAGGATGTGAGTTCTCTGGTAAAATATCAACTCAGCTGCAGCTCTTAATCTATTCTTTGATCTTTGTGAGAGCTCTGTGGTGCTGGTAGAGACACTGGGATCCTAGAGGTGGCTGGGAACTGAACCGTTGGAATTGAGAAGCGGGGCATGAAACCACTCACCACAGGGGGTGGAGGGACGGCTTGGCAATGATGACTCCTTTCCCTTTTCGGCAGAAAGTAGTTCTAGAACTAGTTCTGTCAGGAGCATACCTGGGCATTATGCGGCCCGGGGGCCTTTGGATGACTCTGCCCGGCCTGGGGACCACCAGTGGTCCTTGAGAGAGTTCCAGTTAAATATGGAGAGTTGGTTAAGCAGATGTAACTCTCTGGGAGCGTAAAAATTATGTTTACACTCTTCAAGAGTTAAAATATTCGTCATCTGAATTACCTATAATCTACACAATCAGATAATGTAAAAGAATCGTCATTTTTGATCTATGTTTGCCTGTTTTGTTTACCAAATCCAGCTTGGTATTGTGAACAAAAACAATATAAATCTTTAGTTTTCGGGTATGTGGGGCTAAAATGTTATCAAATGGTGGTCCTCTGTGACTCAAATACTGAATACATAGAGGGCCCCGGTATCAAAATGTTTGGTTTTACTCTTACTTTCGTCTTGAAATTAAATTAATACTACGGAGACTTTAGTTCAGCCTTTTTGTCTCGGCCAAATATATATCGGCACAATATTTTATGAATCTCATGTGGCCCCTTGGGAAAAATAATTGCCCACCCCTGGTCAGGAGGATGAAATCATTGCGGCAGTTGGTATATTCCAACTGCCGCGACCGTAGGCTGAATGACAACAGTTTTGGCGGTTTTTCATTCGGCCATGAGTGGCTTTCGGCATAGGTTTTACTGAGGTTAGGGTTAGGTTTAGTAGCAACCGGTCAAGAGTGGTCGCGGTTGTTGGCCCAACAGTCACGACCATTAAAACGTAAAGTGGAAATGATTTCGCTGTCTCTCAGCTCTGTCCTCGATTCTTGGAAAATTGAGTGCTTTCACGGATCTGGCGTCCATTCTCTTGGTTCCAGTTTTGAAACAACTTTCACGATTAAGAATCTGAACCAATTCATTTTCAGTAGAAACACACTGAACTGGTTCAATATTAGGCAGGGAAAAATGGAACCAAACCGCTTGAACCACGGTGGAAACGGGCCTGAGAGTGCCTGAGAGAACACTTGTTGGATCACAACAATCACTTATTTTTTTATATTTTTATATATAGTTATTTGTTCATATCAATCAATGATGATGATGGAGAGAGAAAACAATCACTCCAACAACGCAATTGTATTTAGTTATCTTGTAATCTTCGTTTGTTTGGTATTTACTTACAGTACATCCTTACTCACCTTACCTTACTTAAAGTACATCTTCAGCAAATATTTGCCGTTTGTTGCGTTGCGAAGCATACAGGGGGCTTAAGTGGCTTTAATGGGCAACTTGTCATCATAGGAAAGCATTCATGACTTTTATCATTATAAGATGCCTTCCTGAGCAGCCATAAAGCAATCAAGAACTCCATAAAATATGCGTAGTCATCATAATCTGTTATCAATTACTGTCTTACTGCGTTTCTGTAGTGTTGACATTCTTCGAGCCATTACTTTACCTACTACTACACATTAGACGTCAGCGGTGATGCATGGCGCCACATAAACTGCTGTCAAACTAGCTCACAACAACAACAAGCCAAGCTTGTCTCGCGCCATAGGAATGCTCATTAGTCCTTGTATGGGAGGCATCCCCACACCGGACTACAAACGCATGGTCTGTCCATGGCCTTTCTAAAGGAAATGTCAGATCACTGCGCGGGGAAAAGGTCGAGGGGAGAGCTGTCGATGGGGCATCACTTTACACCAACAAATTGCCTGCCGTTGTTTGGAGGGGGGACATAAGAGCTGTAGATCGGGGGCTTTTTAGTGAAAAAGACCTCTTCGTAAAGGTCACGGGTTAGATTGCAGCAGCGTCCTTCCTTATCGTGTCCAGTTGTGAAGTGTGTCAGCAAAGACACCCAACTACCCAAAATGGTGCATTTATATAGCGCCTTCATCCAAGGCGCTTTACATAGCTTGTGCATCACATTCACCCATTAAAACACACATTCATACACTGATGGGGTAATAGCAGTGGAAACCATGCAAGGCACAACCAGCACATCAGGAGCAATTAGGGGTTCAGTGTCTTGCTCAAGGACACTTTGACACCAAAAAACAAATTAAATTTCTGGTCTGTGCAAGTTTATTTTAGTAGCGTATTGAAATTATTGTAAACCATTGGCTTCCTCAAAGACCAGACCAGCCGTACTGTGCTTACTGCATGCTGGCAAATGCAGTATTTTATAGCCTAATTAACTTTGTCAAGCTTGAGTCTGATATTGTCCGCCGTCTGTGAGATTTCAAGGGGGAGGGGTTTGGTTCTCGTAAACCATCAGTTCATGAGGATGCTCCAGGAAAACTGTGAAAGTAATTTTCTTATTTTTGTCCATTTGGTTCCATTTGGTTCCATTTGTACCCTCTCTGGGAAAATGGGTCTGAAAGAAAAATCATTAACATGGAGAAATACAACTTGGTGATGTCATCAGATGTATTTCACCATCTTAATGATTTTTTCAGATCTCCATTTTTAGGAAATACAGAATTGGGGGAACTTTTTTATCATGTCCACACAACATCTCTAAGGTATATTAATGACATCCCCCTTCCCCTTTAATTTGATAATGTCTCAAGGGCCAAATGAAATTACACGGCGGGCCAAATTTGGCCCGCGGGCCAGAGTTTGACACCCATGGTTTATGGTATAAAATCTACCTGTATAAAATGCAACAGAGCTATGTTGCGGGCTTTTACTGCAGGATGTGTGTTGACGCAAAGAGACAAAATCATCTTTTCTCTCTCAAGTGACCTGTGAGGGCTTTTAAAGCGGAGAGAAACATGTGTCAGTGCATGTACTGTATGATGAAAGGAACCAAGGCAACACAACGCATCAGTCCTATATCCTATATCCTGTTTTCAACAAGCTTTGCGCCTTAAGACGGAGCGTTGTACATGATGTCTCACCGAACATCAAAGCGGAAGCCTTGAAGACAATGACCGCTCCACAGAACAGATGCTATCTGAGAATAAATTATCCCCGACTAGTTGGATTATTGTAACGCATACATCTCTGCTGTGGGGGAGAAACCACCCAACTCCAAAATCTTCATTTTTTCAGAACATGGAAAAAAAATCAGGAAATGAGGAAAACCTTTTATTTTGAAAAAGCAATATTGCCTCATCAAAGATGGTATTGTGACTTTGATATTATCAAGTGCTTCTTGCATGAGCATGGGAGAGAGAGGCGGTGGAGTTAGCTGTTGTAGGGTCCAATAGCAGACAGGGTCCAATAGGGATTGTGGCATAAAAAATATGTGGTGTGCGGTTTTCTAGTTCACACAGGGTGCTTACGGATTACAGATACCGGAAGAGTCTCTCTCCCACATAGTATTTCTAAAGGGATAGTTCACAATATTTGAACTTAAGTTGTATGAAATACTTGTCAGCACTGCTGGGTGATACTGTTGAGCAAATCTAAAAGGACCATTCACACTGAGCACGATGCCTGCGTCGAACCATCAGTGTTGTTGATCAGCCTTGACAAAAGTATTTTGAGAAAGGTTCAGGTTTGTGACCGACAATGTGTGGGCAGGCAAGGCCACCGGCCAGGCTGACCATGGAGAGGCAAAGGATTTGTTTTACTATTTATTGTTTTGTGCCTGTGGTACAGTACATAAAAGAAAAAGAAATGTACAGTTTGAATTGTAAACATATCCAATAAACTATAAATGGCATTCAATTGAGATTGGCAATTAGAAATCATAATGTAATTAATGTAATGTAATCAAATCATACATAATCCATAACATCCTGTTATGACTGAATCATGGCATTAAATTAGACAAAATTAGATAAACAATTTCAACAGGATGAATTCTTCATATTCAAATGATAAATTCACTATATTCAATAAGCAAACTAAAGTGACTAATAAACTAAATGTAAATGCACTGCTGATCATTTTAGATACATATAAACAGATGTGGATCACTTCAAGATGTCAACAGCAGCTCAAACATTTGTGGATCCCATAATACATGTAATTCTCTTGATATTTGCGTTAGCCGCTGCTATGCAGGAAACAAACGCATGCCTAGTGGCTAAATGTTGATTCTTGGATGCAAAGAGGTTTGGTGAATTTGCAGAAAGGTGGTAGAGCATACCTGGGCATTATGCGGCCCGGGGGGCAAATGCGGCCCTTTGGCTGACTCTGACCGGCCTGGGGACCACCAGTGGTCCTTGAGAGAGTTCCAAGTTAAATATGGAAAGTTGGTTAACCAGATGTAACTCGTTGAGAGCGTATGAATGAAACCAAATTTGGTTTCATTTTTACACTCTCAAGAGTTAAAATATTCATCGTCTGAATTAGCCCAAAGTCTAGACATTCACTCAGAGAATGTAAGAGAATGGTTATTTTTGTTATGTTATATTATGTTATATTTGTGGAATTGTGGACAAAAACAAAAGAAATCTTGAAAAAAGTTTTGGGATGTGTGGGGCTAAAATGTCATCAAATGGTGGTAACCCGTGGCTCAAATACTGAACAAATAGTGGGCCCTGGTGTCAAAATGGTTGGTCTTACTCTTACTTTTAACTTGAAATTAAATTAATATTACGCAGACTTCAGTTCAGCCTTTATTCTTGGCCCTCCACAATATTTTATGCATCTCATTTGGCCCCTTGGGGAAAATAATTGCCCACCCCTGTGGTAGAGAGATGGAGGTTTAGGTTTGGTAGCAGCAGTGGTCTGTGTGAAGAAGAACTGTGTGCCGCTAAGCCATTTACTATATAGCCGTGCAGCTAGACCGTTCCTATAGCCTCCCACACCTGTGTGTGGCCAGTGATACAGTCTTGGGCAATATACCGGTATTACCGTTTATCGTGATATTGGAAATCAATACCGAGTGATATCGTTGGGTCTATAAAAAATACCGAATATCGTCAAATACCGACATTATACTGTATTTTATTAAAATATGAGCAATGAGACTTTTAATTGTAACTACACGAACAATTTTCATGTTACACACATGGCTAAAATACGCATTATTTGGGCTAGGCAATGTATTTCCAACTCCAGTTTTTCCCTATTTAGGCTGCTTGAACAGCAGGGCGCTCAGTTTCTGACCCCTCAATGTCGCAATTCTGAGAACAAGATGACTGGTGGAACATGTCCGACTCTGATTGCACGCCATTGCCATCTAGTGGTCAATACCAGTAATATCGAACATCGAGCTAATTAACCCGTTATCAGCATCGATATTAAAAAATCAATACCGCCCAAGACTAGCCAGTGAACAACCTGCTATTCACTCAGGCTTTATTGGATTGATTGAGTGGCAGTTACTGTCCATGGGACAAGCTTCCTGGGTCCCGTCTCCGCTGCTCGCAGCTATATTTTTATAGTTTATTTTTTATTTTATGTTTTTGCTCTTCTGATTTTCATTTGAAGTCTTTCATGAGTGGGGGCCTACTAACAAGGCATGTATGCTTTTATTTATGCATCTCAATACAGCTTTTCCACCAGTGGGCATGTTGTGGAATTGTGTTGCACATGCCGGGCATCCAGTCCTTTAATGTTGACCTGAATAACTCCACACATACCGAAGTCTGAAAGGTAAAAAAGAACCAACACCAAGTCCCTTTGAAAGTCTTTCATTAATCACAAGCTGCCTTGGAGGGGTGTGTGTGTGTGTGCGTGTGTGTGTGTGTGTGTGTGTGTGCGTGTGCGTGTGTGCGTGTGCGTGTGTGTGTGTGCACGTGTGTATATGCTCTGTGAAAACTAGTATACATAACACATTATAGTGAAAGGAAACTGCTGTTTCCTTAGTTCAGTGAGAGCTGTACTAAACCTAATTCATACCTACGAGAGTTTGGTTAATTCTATAACCGCTACTAATTGCCGTCCCCTGTGCCGAACTCAAGGAATACAAAGATTAACTGATTCCACTCGTTAATTTCCACTCGTTAATTCATCTTTTGCTCCAAACATATCATTTACCGATGGACATTTTGTTGCATTTCATTTGGGACAAAATGGGTGAGCTGAATCTATTGCAGGCATTCGAATGGCATTATCTCAATTTTTACCCTTCAGTGTCCGTTTTTTTTTTCTTTCTGGCAAACCACCCACAATAGGAGACAGCTGAAAATCCATGACTCGTGACACAGATATTTTTGCGCAGAGGGTTAGAAGGCATGATGATCATATCATCATACATCGTCATACATCTTCTTCATACTGTACATCCAGTTTCGGAGATCTGATCCTTCAAAATAAGGGCTTCAAACTTGAAAGCTGTGACACCTTGCATGAGTGGCATTGAAAGCTTTTGAAACTTGAAAGTTGTGACATAGACAAGTGTTGTTCGCCCTTATCAGTCTTTCTGTCTTGGAGTCTCTGATACTGGTACCACCCATCTGCCCACCCATCCATCCATCCATCCATCCATCCATCCATCCATCCATCCATCCATCCATCCATCCATCCATCCATCCATCCATCCATCCATCCATCCATCCATCCATCCATCCATCCATCCAAGGCCCTCTTGCTGGCTCTCTTCTTGTCCAAATGATGAGGCTGTGCGAGTGGCCCAGCAGCCAACAGCAGCAGCCCTGGACTTGTGGAGCTGTCTCCTGAATTATGCCTTTTGTGTTTTTTTTTTTTCTTTCTTTTTTGTGTGTTGCTTGTTTTTCTTTCCAATTCTAAAGGCCTCGCAGGCCTGCTTTCAACATCTTCACACAAGTCCTGCAAAGGCAGGCGAGAGGCAGGCTCAGTGGGTGGCTGGTTGATGGAGACCGGGGGGGGTGGGGGGGGGTGGTCGAGGGTGCGTTGCTGCTTGTTTAGATGCCTGTGTGTGTGTGTGTGGTATGTGCTAAGTTTTTATGTCAGTCTTTGAAATGGATAGAAATTGTCTTGGTGCCTGTGTGTGTTGTTGCATCATGAGGCTTCAGAGCCCCAGTGTTTCATGTGCAGAACGTCAAACACTGGCAGGAGCCTATATTATATTATGCCTGGGTGGGTGCGTGTGCGCGCCAGGGCCGGATTTAGACAGCCCTACTAGGGTGGGCTGGAAGAATGGCAGGGTGGCAAACTCTCAACTCCCAAGTTTTTACATGAAGCAGTGATTTTCAACCTCTTTGACACAGGGCGGGCCCACTATTTATTTGGCATTTGAGCCACAGAGGACCACCATTTGATGACATTTTAGCCCCACCCAGACCCCAAAACTAAAGTTGTTGTTTTTTTCACGTTCCAGGCTGGATTTGTGAAACAAAACAGGCAAACATACCAATCAAAATGACCATTAATCTTCTACAATCCCTAGTTTTGTAGACTTGGACTAATTCAGATGATGAATATTTTAACTCAATAAAATATTCCTCAGAGAGTTACATCTGGTTAACCAACTTTCCACCATTTAGCTTGGGACCACCTGGAACTCTCAAGGACCACTAGTGGCCCCCGGACCACTGGTTGAAAGCCACTGATATTGCCTTTCATTGGGAGGGCAAGATGCACGTTTGGGCCCACCCCTGCCTCCCCTCTAGATCCGTCCCTGGTGTGCGCGTGCTTGTAACACACACACACACACACACACACACACACACACACACACACACACACACACACACACACACACACACACACACACACACACACACACACACACACAGGTTGTTCCGGTGCCCTCGCTTTGTGTATTGTGTGCGTATTTGTTTGCGTCGTCTTGTTTTGCGTGGGTGTTGCAGAGAGACTGTTCTTGGCTTTGCTGCTGATTTTTTTCCCCCTCCCTCTTTTGACATCTAAACATGCACATTCCCGCTGTACCCGCTGCGCATTCAATACGTGTTTTATACTTTGTTGTTGCTTGTTGTGCAAGGCTACCGATAACGTGCTACGTTCTGTGTCGGCTCATTTGGCAGAGACGATTTGTATATCCTTGGATGTTGGATCAAGTAAAGCAGGGGTTTTCAACAGGTGGTCCGGAGACCACCAGTGGTCCTTGAGAGGATTCGAGGTGGTCCCCAGGCTAAATGATGGAAATTTGGTTGACCAGATGTAACTCTTTGAGAATGTAAAAATGAAACCAAATGGACCCGCAAGGTTCATTTTCACACTCTCGAGTTAAAATATTCATCATCTGAATTAGCACAATTTAATTAAGAAGTCGACACTGTTTTGTTTGCAAAATCCAGCCTAGAATTGTGAACAAAACCGGTAGCTGTTTTTATCATGTGTGCGTGTCCGTGTGTGTGTGTGTGTGTGTGTGTGTGTGTGTGTGTGTGTGTGTGTGTGTGTGTGTGTGTGTGTGTGTGTGTGTGTGTGTGTGTGTCGATGGCCAATCTATTCACATAACGTGTCTGATTTATACTCACAGACCGTGAGGTCTGTGAGGTTATGTTGAGGGTAGGGTTAGGTTGAGGGTAGGGTTAGGTTGACGGCAGGGTTTTGCGTCTTGTAAACAAGACGTAACAATGGCAGGTCGGAATTGTGGAATGGCGCACTCTTGCCAACTGGTCCACCTCAATTCACAGATCTGCAGTCACACAACAAGCTGAGTGCCAGACAGACAGACAGACAGAAGTCAGTGCATTTTTACAGAACGCTATATAAAGACAATACACTGTAAGCCTGTAACGATTAATCCATAAATCATAATCGAATCGATAACTACATTAGTTGGCAACTAATTTGGTAATTTGGTAACCTACCCCCCCCCGATTTGCGAAATGTTACATCCGGGCCTGCCGTCTATAGTAATGGTTGTGCTTCTCCTGCTTTAGGGCTCAACCTCCCTGCTGGGCTACATACACACCGACACATTCTGTCTGTCTCTGTCTGTCTCTCTCTCTCTCTGTAGATCATACCAGGGCATTATGCAGCCCGGGGGCCAAATAAGGCCCTTTGGCTGACTCTGACCGGCCTTTGAAAGGGTACCATGTTTTTTAACCAGTGGCCCGGGGACCACCAGTTGGAAAGTTGGTTAACCAAACGTAACTCTTTGAGAGCGTAAAAATGAAACCAAATGGACCCTTGCGGGTCCATTTGGTTCCACGTTTACACTTTCAAGAGTTAAAAATATCCATCATGTGAATTATCCCAAGTCTACACAACTAGAGAATGTAGAAGATTAATGGTTATTTTGATCTGTATGTTGGACTGTTTGGTTTCCCAAATCCAGCCTGGAATTGTGGACAAAAGCAAAAGAAATCTTTAGTTTGGGGGGTCTGTGGGGCTAAAATGTCATCAAATGGTGGTCCTCCGTGGCTCAAATACTGAATAAATAGTAGGCCCTGGTGTCAAAATGTTTGCTCTTACTCTTACGTTTATCTTGAAATTAAATTAATATTACACAGACTTTAGTTCAGCCTTTAGTCTTGGCCCTCCACAATATTTTATGGATCTCATCTGCCCCCTTGGGGAAAAATAATTGCCCAGCCCTGGTGTAGATGCATCTGTTCTCTCTCAGTTCCTCTCTGTGAGTGACTGTCACTTCTCATTTATAGGGAGAAACTCTGATCACACACAGCTGCTGCGCAGCTTCGGCATCTCATTGTCCTTGAGGCGAAACCAATTAGGTGCACACACAGAGATCATAATACAGTAAATAACAATCAGACGGCAGTGGAAATAATAACCATGGAAGACAGCAATGCAAAGCACGCACACACACACATACACACGCGCACACACGCGCGCGCACACACACGCACGCATGCACGCATGCATGCAGACGCGCACAAGTTAAAAAAACAACGACAAGTTGATACCCTTCACGTGTGTTTGTTCTCTGCCGTTACTAGGGAATTTAAGTTTCCGTGTCTAGGCCTTGGACAGGACGAGAGCAGTAGGCGTGGTCCGTCGCCGTTGCAACAGAATCCCAACATAGTTAAGAAAGCAGGCGACGCCAACAGGATCCACCTCTTCCACTGGCGTCTCTGGTTTCCATGGTGACGCTCCTCTACAGCGTAGCTCTCGTCCACGTTGTTAACACGACGCCAAAAGCCGCGTTCTGCCGTCGTAGGAGAGGGTAGGACGGCCGCGAGGCTTATGTATCGAGCACAGAGCGATTCATTACTGGCGTCGTAGGTTGGACGTTCTGCCAATCTTAAATAGGCTATTGATTGTAAAGTCCTGTGTGTGTGTGTGTGTGTGTGTGTGTGTGTGTGGGTGTGGGTGTGGGTGTGGGTGTGGGTGTGGGTGTGGGTGTGGGGGTGTGTGTGGGTGTGGGTGTGGGTGTGTGTGTGTGTGTGTGTGTGTGTGTGTGTGTGTGTGTGTGTGTGTGTGTGTGTGTGTGTGTGGGTGTGTGTGGGTGTGTTTGGTGCGGGCAAAAAATTATATGCCAACATCTCATAATTCGTAATGCCATGATATCAATATCGTATCGCCACGTTCAAAAGTGATTTCAGAGCTTGACACTAACACTTGCCCGGGGCAAGTAAAAAAAATGGTGGGGCAAGTGAAGACTGCTACCTGGTTGCCCGATCGGGCAAGTGTGCAACTTAGTGCACTATAACACAACACAAGATAAATTTGTCTTGAAGGCAGTCATTGCACTCTGCCTCTGTGTCTTTCCCTGCTTTCTAGCTATCCACAATTCCAGGCTGGATTTGGGAAACAAAACAGGCAATTTAACTTTCACATCAAAATGACCTAATCTTCTACATTCTCTAGTTGTGTAGACCTGGGGTAATTAAGATGATGAATTGTAACTCTTCTCAAGAGTTACATCTGCAAAATTTACAATATATTTTAGGGGGCAAGTGACCATGAGCTGAGGGCAAGTAGAACCTGACTGCAGAGACTCTGTCCGTGGTGCTGAAATGAGCTTTCTGTTACTCTGTCCGTGGTGCTGAAATGAGCTTTCTGTTATGGTAGCTGTAGTGACTCTGTCCGTGGTACTGAAATGAGCTTTCTGTTACTCTGTCCGTGGTGCTGAAATGAGCTTTCTGTTATGGTAGCTGTAGTGACTCTGTCCGTGGTACTGAAATGAGCTTTCTGTTACTCTGTCCGTGGTTCTGAAATGAGCTTTCTGTTATGGTAGCTGTAGTGACTCTGTCCGTGGTGCTGAAATGTATATTTACTGAAATGTATATTTACTTGCCCCCTATATATTTTAGTGGGCAAGTGACCATGAGCTGAGGGCAAGTAGAACCTGACTTGCACTTGCCCGATGGGCAAGTGCCTCCGAGACCTTAGTGTCAACCCCTGGATTTGATATTCATCCATTTATTAATTTGTTCATTGTTATTTGTTATTGCCTACATGACACACATGGTTGAACATTTCATGGTATATATGGTTTCAAATTGCTAGTTAATGCTGTAGTTAATGATTAATTTGTGAGAACATATTGCAATATATCGAAACATCAAATTGAACATAATTAAGATTGCAATATGAATTGATTTTGCATCCAAAATATCAACGTTGAATCGTCCCTCCCCTAGTGTGTGTGTGTGTGTGTGTGTGTGTGTGTGTGTGTGTGTGTGTGTGTGTGTGTGTGTGTGTGTGTGTGTGTGTGTGTGTGCGTGTGCGTGCGTGCGTGCCCGCCCCGCTGTGTTGTGTCCATACAACTCATGGAAGGTGTCAGTCTGTCTCTCTCTGGTTGTGTAGGCTAGACATCTCCTCTCTCCCCCTGTGATGCTGAGGTCTGATAGCTTATCTGGAGGGATTTCTCCTCTTCTGCTGCCCCCAGAGTTAAACCCAGTAATCTGTGGAGGAGCAGCAGCAGCAGCAGCAGCAGCAGCAGCAGCAGCAGCAGCCGCCGCCGCCGCTGAAAACCAAACCCTGATGTGGTGGAGAGAGATCAGATAGGGAGGGTGGATCACTGCCACACTCCATGGGAGGTCTGTGGGTCAAGGTAGGGAGGACATGGAGTAGAGAGGGTCATCCAGAGAGAGAGGACGGATGAGGTTCTGTTCCCCAGCACATTAAACATGGTGCTGTCACAGTACTACTGTATATACCATGCTTGGTCAACCCTGTAGGAGTTGATGAATATTAGTCGTTTACAGTTATTTTCTTTGCAAAGCTACCAGTCATTGCAGTTTCAAATGTAGATCTGCAATAACATGTGTATCTCAAACCGTAAACTGGCAGCAGCAAATGCAAACATGTTCAGCTTTGTTTTTAGAGCTGCAATGATTAATCACAAACAAATTGATTGACTGATTTAGTAATTGATTAATCAAATCAGCAAGTTTTTTTCCCCTAATTTATCAAAGGTGTTTTCCCCACATAGTTTTGCCATAGTTTCTTCCCCCACTGTTTAAGTGTAAGTAAAATAAAGAGGAGTAAGCCATCTCTCTTTCCTTACAATCTGATGATAGGTGAACGGTGCACAGAAGCAACTGGAAAGCAAAATATACACATGAGTGAGTATAGTATAGAACAAAAGTATAGAACAAAACATAAGGCTTGAATATTTATTTTTATATGACCTATTTTAGTTCAGTCTTTGCAGCCCCTGTGACAATTAAGATTTCACCTCCGGCACACGCAAAAAAAAATGCTTCTCTACATTTAGTGGTGACTCTGTGGTTCAGGAAGCAGACCTGTCCCAGACGCCCTGAGAAATCTGGAGGGTTTGTGAGCTCCAGCAGTAGCTCCAAGATCACAACTGTGTTGTTGGCCCTCAACTAACACATGTTGCCTGCTAGCGTGCTTGTAGTGGTTTTATTAGTATTTCGCAAATCAAATACAGTATTTGACCTGCAGGGAGCCATGTGCAAAGGCCTGAGAAGTGGAGTAGTAGTGTGTTCATTTGTACATCTGTTGAATGAAGATTTAGCATTCAAGCATGTGAAGAACCTTGAAGGATGCTAGAAGAAATGATTGCTTCGGACAGAATGATTTGCAGTGACCTGCTCGTGTAGACTTTGTATGGACTCTTTCTTCCCCTGTTAACCTTCACACAAAGCTGTCTGTGTATGCTGGGAAAGGTCTGCTTTTCATTTCAGGGCTTGACACTAACACTTGCCCGCTTGCCCGGGGCAAGTAAAAAAAAATGGTGGGGCAAGTGAAGACTGCTACCTGGTTGCCCGATCGGGCAAGTGCTTAACTTAGTGCACTATAACACAACACAAGATAAATTTGTCTTTAGGGCAGTCATTGCACTCTGCCTCTGTGTCTTTCCCTGCTTTCTAGCTATCAACAATTCCAGGCTGGATTTGGGCAACAAAACAGGCAAAATTAACATACAGACCAAAATGGCCTAACCTTCTACATTCTCTAGTTGTGTAGACTTGGGCTAATTAGGATGATGAATTTTAACTCTTGATAGTGTAAAAATGAAACCAAATGGACCCGCAAGGGTCCATTTGGTTTCATTTTTACGTTCTCAAGAGTTACATCTGCAAAATTTACAATATATTTTTTGGGGGCAAGTGATCATGACCTGAGGGCAAGTAGAACCTGACTTGCACTTGCCCAATGGGCAAGTGCCTCCGAGACCTTAGTGTCAACCCCTGCTTTTCATTTGCGCCGTCGCAATGCCAAACCATGCTGTGATTCCATATCTAAAGCTATGATCCTAGAGTGGGCACACAAAAATGGTTTCACTGCAGTATCATGATTTTCGACGGCACAATCTATCATGGCATTTTTTATTGATGTTTTCCTCAGTCAGAACGACTGATGTACTTTTTTATATAGGTTTTATAAGATTGTAGTCCTATGAAAAGAAATTAAATATCGAACAGCAACAATTGTTGAATCTCAGAATCGCAATATACAGTAATTAAGAATCACAATATTAATTGAATCGACAAGTAAAGTGAATCATGATCCCACCCCTGGGGTGTCTGCTGCAGAGTCTATATTTTCCAATGTACAGCAAGCATCAACAACACATTTCGAAATATAAAATAATCTGATCGTGACTTGATTCTAGCCCTTTTCTCTCCTACTCTACTGCCATCTTCTGTCTTCTAAAGCTGATTCTGAAAACGTGTAGAATTATTTGAAAATGCAGTTGATTCTATTTTTATTGGATCTACAGTATAAAAATGGATGGATGCACACTTAGTGTTACGGACTTCTCTGATAGTTAACAAAAACCTTGGTTGGACGTAGGACCAGGAAACAAGCAGAGCTGCCGGAGCAGACAACCCGCAACACTCCATGTTAAAAAATCACAACGTCACAACGCTGAGGAAGACCGCACTGGTCGAAACGCGTTCGTTGCTGCTCGCTGGGAGGTAAATAAAGAACATTAGAAAGGACATTTAATGAGTGCTGGCATTTTCTCTGTTTTGGACGTAGGACAACGGAAACACAAAGTAGAACAGTGGAAGGTACTGACAGCGTTGTGGGTTGGTTGAAGGATTAGCATTTAATCATGATTATTACCTGAGTTGAATGAATGCTCCAAACACAAGCCAGCATTCTGGTCACGAGTGGTCACATATGTCACAACAAAGGACCACTCCGCTCAGTAACTGACCTCTGCTGAAACAAATAACTGGTTTGTCGGGTGTTATCCTTTACTTAATGACCTTGTCCAAAATATGGCATGTTTTCTTGAACATTTAAAAAAAGAGAAGGAATCTGGGGAAAAAAAGATGTTTAGACGTTTAGACCCGTGTGGGTCTTCTTCAGGTGAAGACCTGAAGAAGACCCACACGGGTCAAAACGTTGTCTACAAAATAAAATGTCTACAGCCTGAGAGCTACTGAAATGGTGTGCAAACTATTTTTCTCTTTTGTACCTATGGTTACAGGGAGACACACATGTATCGTAAAACGGTTTGTTTTTTCCAATGGAGGAAAAAAAAATATATATATATAAGGAATAAAAGAAGAAGAGGATGATATCAGAGCATGGGAATAAGCAACAAAACAAACAAGATAAGAGTGAAGTGTGAGGGCAGTGAGGTTGGACTCTGCATGTGCACAGGCAGGGGCTGTGGGCCAGACCAGATCTGCCTTCATGGTAAACAAGGCGGTAAATTTACCTTAATGGAGCGTTCAGTCTTGTTAGGAGGCTTTTCCTTAGCTTTATCTGTGGCTGCTACACACGCAGCCTCAGCCGCCCAGTCAAATACTGCAGCTAATAGCCATGCGGACAGAGGTGGAGGCGTTCACACGTACCAATACACACTCGTGCATGCATGCACGTGCACACACACTAACACACTCCTGACTAGATGCTACTTCATCTTCGGCCTTGTACCTTGTTGTTTACAAAAAAAATGTAACTAATGGAAAGTATTAAAAAAAAACTCTTTTAATTTCCTGGAAAGAATATATTTTTGTGGTTTCTGCCTGACAGCAGAGACACATTTGACTCGCATGTGCGTCACACACACACACACACACACACACACACACACACACACACACACACACACACACACACACACACACACACACACACACACACACACACACACACACACACGGCTGGTCTATAATGAATGATTAGTCAAACCTGGGGTATATTTAGCAGTTACTGTAGGTTTGAACAGTTTAAGGGCCTGTGTGTGTGTGTGTGTGCGTGTGCGTGTGTGTGTGTGTGTTGATGAAAGCCAAGCACAGAGAAAACAAGCAAGAGAGAGCGAAGTGGAGAGAGAGAGACATTCAGAGAGGCAGGCAGGGAGAGAGAGAGAGGGAGGGTTGGAGCATACAGAGCATGCTGGCCTGGGATCGGATTATTACTGCTCCCTAGTGGCCAAGCCATGGATTTATCCCTGTGATTTATTGTGGGGGCCTCACTGCAGCGCCGGCCGGGGACCCCCTGTTTGTTTCCCCTCGCGGTCACACTTCCTTGTATTTGTCATGCATGTGACTTTGAGATTGCGGCGGGCCGCTATCGGCCTCTGAGCCGCCTTAAGCGGGCTTGACATATTGTCAACCCCCCTGTCCCCCCACAGCCCCCTCCCACCCCTCCATCCCTCCAAATCGCCATCACCAAGACATGCCCCCCACCCCCCACACACACGACACGCACGCACGCACGCACGCGCACACGCACGCACGCACTCAATTCCCTCTCTGCAACAAGCCCCTCCTCATACATACCAAATAACCGACAATGTATTCTAACAACCCGTGCTAATAAAGGCAATTGTCTTGATGTATATAGCCCTTAAGGGATATATGTCAAAGTCAAGGCCCGCGGGCCGGATCCGGCCCGCGAGATGATTTAATCCGGCCCCAGGCTTGTAGAGTAAAAATGTCTGAGTCTAACAAAAAAAAAGTAAGTCTCTAGCACACCAGGGGAGTCGTTTTACCAGGCTAGGCTGCTGGCACTGCAAAGTGACAACTATACTTCAGCAGTACAAGGGTGTATAACCGAGAGAACTATACTTCAGCAGTACAAGGGTGTGTAACCGAGAGAACTATACTTCAGCAGTACAAGGGTGTATAACCGAGAACTATACTTCAGCAGTACAAGGGTGTGTAACCGAGAGAACTATACTTCAGCAGTACAAGGGTGTATAACCGAGAGAACTATACTTCAGCAGTACAAGGGTGTGTAACCGAGAGAACTATACTTCAGCAGTACAAGGGTGTGTAACCGAGAGAACTATACTTCAGCAGTACAAGGGTGTGTAACCGAGAGAACTATACTTCAGCAGTACAAGGGTGTATAACCGAGAGAACTATACTTCAGCAGTACAAGGGTGTGTAACCGAGAGAACTATACTTCAGCAGTACGAGGGTGTATAACCGAGAGAACTATACTTCAGCAGTACAAGGGTGTGTAACCGAGAGAACTATACTTCAGCAGTACAAGGGTGTATAACCGAGAACTATACTTCAGCAGTACAAGGGTGTATAACCGAGAACTATACTTCAGCAGTACAAGGGTGTGTAACCGAGAACTATACTTAGTTAACTTTACATACTTAAATTTAGTATTTGAAATTTAAATGCTATTTTCGTATGGTTTATTGACGCTCTGTAAATAAAAATAGCATCTTTCATAGCAAATGTCTTAATCTAGGCTACAAGTATGAAACCAATAATATATATTAATATCTATTCTTAATAATAAATAGGACTTGTGTGATATACTGTAGTGTAGAAGTAACGGCTGTGTACGTAAACATGCGTGTGCCGTGCATGCTTGCAGTCTGCGACTGGTTGCACCGCGGCGCTCCGGCCCCCATGAAGTCACATGAAGTCCATTGCGGCCCCCACCCCAAATGACTTTGACACCACTGCCTTAAGGGATGGAGAATGTGTGTTTGTGTGTGTGTGTGTGTGCGCGTGCGCGTGTGCGCGTGTGCGCGTGTGTGGGAAGGGGGGGGGGGGGGGCACAATCGTGTGCCCACTGATGATGTTTTAGTAGGAGTCGCATCCCATTCCCGTCGCCATTGTTTCATTTCAAAAAAGGGGAGTTAAGAAGAATACCTCATTCATGGTTCTGCGGCCTCAACGGCGTGCCACGTTCCCATATAAATGTTAATGCTCTCTCCCCGAGCGGAGGACAGTCGGCGGCGGCGTTTATTTGTTCTATTCATTTCAGTCTACAACAACAACAATGCCGGCACGAGGGGAAGATCAGTGCCAGAGAAAAGAGGGAAAATAAACAAGGTCTACCGGGGAAAAGGAAAATAATCATCCCAAGCTTTTCAGACCCAAATCCGTGTTTCTTAAAATGTCACATTGGATTAAACAAAGACCCAACAGAGGGAGCGTGGCGGGACGTCCAGCAGTCGTTGTACTTTGTCCAGCGGATGACAACGTCCAGGCAGCGTGGTCTGTGCAGTGTGGTGTGGCGTGGCGCGGCGCGGCTTTGATTTTGTTGTGTTCACGGATTAAAGTAGATATATAAAAATAGATGCCTCCTTTGTCTAAAAAAATGCCTCTATTACCTTTGTTTGCGTTGGGGCTTAATAAGCATGTTGTTCATATGCCGATAACAATGATTACCTTTGTCGCGGATCACCGGAGTGTTTCTCCTTTAGATGCATGTTTTTTGCTTAAAATAGTTCCTTTGCACCTTCCCAAACAGAAAACTTTGCATGGAACCGCGATCGAAACCATGCCGGCAGTCGGTGGCTGCCTATGTGTACCATGCCAGTCCATTGAGTCAGCATTAAGCCTATACTAGCGACGGTTCTATCCCTCCCGGTCTGATGTCCGTTTACATATAATGTTTGTAAGCCTAGTCCTAGTAGCCTAGTCCCAGTACTACACCCCCCTCTCCTGGCCACGGTGCGTAATGCTCCCCATTCACTGCTATTGTAGAGTATTATGCACTCGATTTCCCATAGGTCTTTGCGTCCACGTCATCAGCTTGATTTCCGCTTTCATCATCACAGCCAGTCAACATTAACCCTATGTTGGCGATCAACATGGATTTTAACTGTAACATTAAATAATCAGCGAATTAAACACTATTAAACATTTAAAGGCGGAAAGGCTGGGTTTGACTATGAAAACCAATTCCCCAAATGGCTGAAAGGGCGGGTTTGGCAAACATAGTGTTAATAAAGAGCCAATCTTTCACTCAATGAGAGGGTAACGGCTGCAGCCCGCGGGAAGCCTGCAGGATCCTGCAGGCAAGGATCCTGCATGACCAACCTCCCTATTGCTCCCAGTGGCAGCCCTCGGAACTGCACCCACCCATGGCGCAACTTTTCAGTTGCCACCCGAAATAAAGCAGCGGGGTTGGGAAGGAGCGCTTGTTTTAACTGCCAGCTACTACTAGTAGGGCGGGGCTAAGCATAGTTTTACTGAGGTTATGTTTAGGGTTAGTAACCGCATAAAGCTAACCCCAACCTAACCCTAAACACAACCCCAGTAAAACTAGGCTATGCCTAAACCTAATCCTAACCCTAAACTTAACCTCAGTAAACCTATGCCTAAACCTAACCTAACCCTAACCATAACCTCAGTAAACCTATGCCTAAACCTAACCTAACCATAACCTCAGTAAAACTTCCTTCGCCCCGCCCTACTAGTAGTAGCCGGCAGTTAAAACAAGCGCTCCTTCCCAACCCCGCTGCTTTATTTCGGGTGGCAACTGAAAAGTCGCGCCATGGGTGGGTGCAGTTCCGAGGGCTGCCACTGGGAGCAGTAGGGAGGTTGGTCATGCAGGATCCTTTCCTGCAGGCTTCCTGCGACCCGCAGCCGTTACTAAAGAGCCAATCTTGCACTCAATAGGGACTGCTCTTGTCGCAGGTTGATGATGTCATATGTCCATGTGTGGTCCCACCCTATGGAATGTATGAAATGCACATGCTAATACAAAACTATGTAATACTTTCTAAAAGTAATCAAATCAATAGTTTAACTATTTTTTTTATTAGCACATGCATTCCTTATATTCCATAGGGCTAGACCTCTAATTAACATGTGACATCATCAAAATGCTACAGGGGCAGTTCCTATTGCATGAAAGATTCTCTATTTATGAAAGAAATTAGATATTGATGGTGTTTTTATCTTGTGAGTTAAAGGGTGCAAGTTTAGTGTTTTAAGGCATATTTCTCTTATTATCCAGGGATCCTTTTAACAAACAGACAAATTCTGCCTCTCAGCTGTGTGTGGCCTGCTCTGTCGGCATGAGTATTCACTACAGGAACAACCCTCCATACTAAAAAGTGTTCTCAGACAGACCCAGACATTCGGGTCTCTAAACCTTTGATCTTGCACTTTCACATAAACTCATCTAGTGCGGCCTTGACAAGTGTGAACCTCCACCCAACCTCGACAGCTACGGATACAAACCTCTGTTCAGTTTTAGATACGTGCTCTCATTCTTCTGGGATTCCTTTCTGCCCGCAGAACACAGAACCATTGTGCATAATGCACAACTCGAAAATACACTTTAAAGCATAAAGCGAAACATTGACACTCGACTTGACACTAGATTCTACAAAATGTCTTCTAAATTCTAACAGTTTTCTCAAAACAAAAATCTGTCTTTCTGTGCTGATAATATTTCATGGCATTGATCCCCAGAATTAGCTATGTTTGGATGCGGACTCACGTCTGAGAATATGTGGTCACAGGGTCCTCTCTTTTTGAAAGAACATAATATTCAAGGATTTGCGCATAGCTTTCACGATTTTTCATTAATAGCAGTCCTGTGAGATTATAGATGGTTTTCGTTCACTAAAGCTAATGCTAATGCTTCCAATTAGTGTAGAAACAATGCAATCCAGGCTAATCTAGTAAACAAGTTTAGTTTATTTTAACTGACCGGTGTGATTGAGACTACAGTGGGCATACTGTGCACACCAAACTCATTTAGTGAACTGATCCCGGATGACTGGAGACTTCTCAAGGCTTGAAGTCCCCCCCCCCCCCAAGGAACAATTCAAAACAGCCTATCTGTCTTTGTTACTTTAGTCTCAGCTGTTTTGCTCCTCCCTTTGCCGTGGTTTTCTCTGTTCTCTCATCAGTGGTGGACTGGGCAAAAAAAAAACAGCCCGGACATTTTTAGCGCGATTTGGCGTAGACCGGCCCACCACAACCAGCGTGTGATGGACCTGTTCTAACTGGTATAGTTGGTTAACCAGGTGTCACTCTCTCAAGAGTTAACACTCTCAAGAGTTAAAATATTAATCTAAATTGGCCCAAGTCTAATTAGAAAATGTAGAAAATTCTGAATGAATAGTGGGCCCTGGTATCAAAAAGGTTGAAAACCAGTGCTTTTAATCGTTCAAAGAAGACATTCTTCTCCACCACGCCTCGGAGACAGATTCACACGCTCTGATACAAACATTTCATAATGGAGCTATTGATTTGTACCATGTTTTAATTATTTATTATTTTCTCCCTGTTATGTTTATTTTGCTTTGTAGACAGACACATTCTCAAGGTGACTGAGATGATTTATATGAAGGGCAACTGATGGAAATAAACACATTTATTTATTTTTCGATCAATGAGAGAGAGATGGGCGGTGGATGGTTATAGGACCTGGTACACACTCAGGCCAGATGTATTGAGTGTTCCAACCCATGATTCAATTCTACCCGCCTGTTGCCCGTGAAACACAAACATTGTGTTTGCATGCATCAGACCGTGACCGCCCATCAGTATGTGTTAGTCGTGCGCTGCGTGCTTCAGAGAAAGCACATGTCAGCAAAAAATTAAATGAACTTTGTGTCGGGCCTCAAGCAGGGTTCAGGCGAATAAGATGCGGAACCTTGACGGGTCGCCTGGCCGTGCAGGACAGGCCCCGACACCACAGGCTTTCTTCGGGCTGGATTTTATGTGCCTGCTCAGTGCTCATGGCGCCCGCTTCGACCATTGTCAAGCGGTAATTCCCAGTAGGCTATTAATATAGTGTTTTCGAGTCCCGTGGTGGGAGTTCTGCTCTGGTTTTGGTCAATATTAAGTAGTTGTAGTGGTTATTTTGTGGGGTGTTACAGTAAGTGCAACTGTAACAGCATAAAGTGGGGTGAAGGTGCTAAGCCTGTCCTACAATTGAAAAAATATATACACATTCTGAGTGGTTTTATTGCTGACAAATTTGGTAGTGCATCACCCAATTTGTTGTTGAGAGATACTTTAGTCTCATTTGTTTCACTCCTCCCTCCAGCCCCTTTTTCACTCACTGTCCTCTTCTGGTTCTTCATGTTGTTGTCTGCCGAATGCTCCTTGATGTTCAAAGAAGACAGAGTGAAGGTTTTCTCTTGTGCTTTTAAGATGTATACACACACACATACACACACACACACACACACACACACACACACACACACACACACACACACACACACACACACACACACACACACACACACACACACAATCACACACGCACACACACGCACACACACGCACGCACGCACACGCGCACGCACGCACGCACACACACACAAAACAAAGTGAAAATAATAAAACAAGGTATATTTAACCCTATATCTACTAATTCATGAATATAAATGTTGGCGAGTTGGACACAGAGTCGCTGACATCCGTAATGTCAGATCCTGGTCACCTAGAAAATAGTCGGGTGCTTTCCCGTACGTGCATGTGCAGTCTGTATGTCCATTGCTGATCATAATCCAGCAATTGCTGTGACAATATAGCTTAATTTGACTTAATTATAATAATGAACATAATCACAGCGATCGAGAGCAACCGGAACATCATGATGATGCTGGAAGTTGCAGGAAAAAAATATGACCCCGTGGCACCGGAAGAAGAAGCTCTTCCATGTTTTCTTTGCCACTTCTGGCGATTGGCCACTTACTGACACCTAGTGGTTGTAGTTATAGCCAGAGAAACAGAGGACCTATGTGAAAGTATAGACAACGGGAATAATTTGAAAAAATAAAAAATATGAAAATCCCTGACCAGGAATTTACAGTATATGCACGTCAAGTCAAGTCTTTGAAAGTAAAAGTGTTAATTCCGTTAATTCCTCAGACTTCAGATAGGAGGTCAACTTCTAGCTCAATCATACCACAACACCGTGGCATGATTACTCACGTCAACATGTTCAGCTCCATAGGACAGGCTTCAGGCACAACGTGTGTAATCCAAAGGACGGGCCGCCAGCTCTGTGTTAACGGTTGTCGCTGGATCGACGGAACACACGTTGGCTTTGTACCGCGCTGATGAGCGCCTGACATCCCCCCCCCCCCCCCCCATCCCCGCTAACAACACCAAGCAACAGATCCCAACTGGCTCAAGAGGCTACTTGAAAGCCAAGCTAGGAGAGACGATGAAAACAAACTGCTCTTAGCGTCTCTTCAACTCTCTCTCGCTTCTCGTTCATTCCAATCCTTGTCCTCTCACTTTTTAAGTTTGAAGCCAACTATCTTTCTCTCTTTCTCTCGTTCTCTCTCTACCAGTCGTTAGCCATGTTTGTTATTGTAAGCAGCGTGATGTGTGCTGCTTCACAGCCAGGCTGCTCTCAGAGGGCTCAGGCCTCCCTGTATCCCCCAGATACCCTGGCATCTCTACTGTATATTATATCAAGACAGACGTGGCAATTAAGTGGAGGGTAAATAAGGGCATGTGACACACAGAGAGAGAGTGACTGAGGAGTCACAAAAAAGATGAAAGGATGAAAAAAAACAACCTCAGAGTCACAGAGAGAACTTGTCTCTGTACTATGGGTGCAGATGCATAGTTTGGTTGGAATCTACAGAAATCAAATAAGTCCTTGAGCCTGACGGCGTTATTACGAATTCTGCTTTCCTTGCCTTGATATTGAAAATCAAAGTATAGTGAAACCGAGTCCAAAAAGTTGAGTAACGTCTAACTTTTTACTTTCCGTTGACCTTACTTAGCTCTCTTCTGGCACCACATAATCTATGCTCAACTGTATTAAAATTACAGAGTTTTAAATTGCACAAGCCATGCTGTAACAGATTGTGTGTTTAAAGTTAAATTGCAGTGAGAATGAACAGTGTTCCATACTTGATGTGGCTCCGCTTTGGGTTTTCGAATAGCCTGGAATAACCAGCCCTTTACAAGGACTACAGGGTGGATTAACTAGCACAGAACTTGGTAAATCTGATGAAAGCTGAGGCTTTGTATTGGTTCAGAAACCAATGTGCCCTCCTCCCAATGTGACCCACCAAACCATCATAGTTGATGTGGGCTCAGGACATTTTCTAACGGCAAAACTGAAGCCTGTTTACTAATTATTCAAGTTTACATAAAGTAAAAAAAGACAGGTAGACAGACAGACAGCAACGTCTTTGAGCTAGTAGTAATAACTCTTGACTTATGACACATTATTGTCTTTAGATGACAAACTATTCTAGTGTACGGTAGATCTGAGAGGGTGTCAAGAGTAGAGTGTTTTCAATGTCTTAGATTTGAGTGGGTGTCACACTTTAGGTCTTTTGAAAGGCATTTTCAAATCATTGTTTGTGATTTTTCTAATGCTCAGACTCAGAGATTTGTCTAATTTTTATGCGAACAGCATTAGCTGTAGCACATATGGCTCCATTTTCGTCAAATGCTAAACTCTTTATCCCTAACTTCTTGTTCCATTTTACTATTTTGAAAAACTTGCCACATTGTGAGCTTGTAGACTGGCCATTTTAACTATTGAAAAATGTTTTTTAAATAGTTCAAAAAGGCAAAGAAGTTAAGGGATAATGGGTTTGGCGGTGACAAATCTAGCCATAGGGCTCCATTTTCGTTACCGCTAAACCCCTCATCCCTTAACTTCTTTGCCCTTTTGAACTATTTAAAAAACATTTTTTTCAGTAGATCAAATGGCCAATCTACACACTCACAACGTATTAATAGATTGACATGTTGAAATATTCCAAAAAGTTTTTCAAAAAAGTAAAAACGGGATTTGGAATAAGGGGTTTAGCTTGTAATTCAAATGGAGCCCATAGTGTATGGGTACATGCACAAGTACATGCATACTGTGCATACATACAAACACACACACATACACACAAAACTGTGATGGTTTGGCTCACGGCCACACACGTGATTTATTTACTGCATTTATTTTATTTTTTTTCCACTTTGCGACTATACGCCCTCAGGCATCAGCAACTATGGGATCAGGAGAACCTCCATATTGCAGCTACTGTAGGTCCCACACTGCCCTCCTCTCTGCTTCACCGACACATTAATCGCCCATAATCTGCCTCTTGACTTGCCGATCCATTTCCAACATTTAACGCAAGGCACATACGTTTTCCATACGGGACAACAACATGCGTATACGCATCGCAGCCAGATCCGTTCAGCCTGGCTGCAAGACTCGAGAGCGAGGCTGTTTGTGAGTGAGATAGAGAGAGAGAGAGGTAGAGATGAATGGCTCTCTATCGGCCCAGGCGTGGGTACAAATTTGGGTGGGTACATTTTTCCTGAGAGGGTACAAATGGATCCAAATGGACCCGCTAGGGTCCATTTGGTTCCATTTGTACCCCTTTAATTTGATAGTGTCTCAAGGGCCAAATGAAATTACACGGCGAGCCCACGGGCCAGAGTTTGACACCCATGTTGTATGCCTACCATGCTCATGTGCACACACACGTGTGGGTGCCACACACCACCATGCACTAGACCCTGACCATTTCCAGATAGTTGGGTCCTATGCGGTTGCAAATACATGCTCACTCTCTGTCTCCGTTTCTCTCTCTCTGTGTATCTCTCTCTTTCTCCATCTCTATGCTGTGAAATTACTTGCATGAGTGGAGTCGGCGCAAGTAAGGCGATCGGTGCGTGTTGTATGTATTTATTTGTAATGTGCGGTCTGCTGCACTTCAGTCAAGCATGATTGTTTTGAATTGTGCTTTATAATTTTTTTGCTTTATAAGTTTTGACTTGATTTGCTGCACACACACCTGCCAGTACCACGTACAGTAGTGCAAGTTTTATATACTTGCAATACACCCATGCAAACATGCTCTGTGTGTGTGTGTGTGTGTGTGTGTGTGTGTGTGTGTGTGTGTGTGTGTGTGTGTGTGTGTGTGTGTGTGTGCGTGTGCGTGTGCGTGTGCGCGTGTGTTAGGAACATTAGACTACACTGCCACATTGTATTTAAACAGTCACATTTCTTGTCAAATCTTGTCAACTAGCAAAAAATAGAACATCTATGGGACCTGCTTAAACTGTTAAAATACAGTATAAGCTGAAGGTATTTGACAAAAAGGAAGTGAAGCACAGTGCCAAGCCGCCTGACGTATAACAGCGTGTGAGTTGGGTTTAGTCGAGTGTAATCCTTCTTCCCTAGTACTGTCTGTCAGCCAGACGTAATGGATAAAAAAGACTATATCATGCACACATACAGTACTTTAACACCCCCCTTGCAAATCCATGAAGCAGAATAAGGGCCTAATAGCAGGCTCCTTAATGGGTCAACCATACGATGGGCCTCATGATGTATTGGGCAATCTTCAGCTCAGCCCTGCAGGCCTCCCCCTACCGCCATAACATTCATAAGGTCTAATTCTACCTATCATACAGCACTGCTCTCTCTCTCTCTCTCTCTCTCTCTCTCTCTCTCTCTCTCTCTCTCTCTCTCTCTCTCTCTCTCTCTCTCTCTCTCTCTCCTGCTCTCTCTCCTGCTCTCTCTCCCTCTCTCTGAAATGGCGAGAGAGAGAGAGAGACAGAGAAATACGGATTACAGAGAGGAGGAAAAGGGAAGAAATTCAAGTGCAGAGGAGAAAGCGAGATTGCTCGTATCCCTTTTCTCAGACGCAATTTTACGTGGTTTTGATTGGCTGTACTGCGTAGAAGATGTATTCTACAGTTGTGATTAACCAATTGCAACCTGGCATGCAGAGTGAGCGCAAACCGGAGTGAAAAAAAGAGAATACATTGCTTACATCTATGTCCTATTATACATAATGCAAGGTGACATAACTCTGTTTATTGCATGGCTTGAATGAATGCTCCGATCAGAAGCCAGCGTTCTGGTCAGGTGAGCAGTTACATATGTCACAACAACAGACTGCTCCGCTCAAAAACAGACCTCCTTGTGTGGACGAACGTAGACTACAAAATTGCAGACAAATAAAAGCAGCCTTGTTATGTAGTATTTCTGTCCATTATTATTTATTGATGTATTAAGCCACGCAATAACACCCTTAAGAAACATTAAATGTCGTCCAACGTACCGGTGAGCTGTTTCCTAACAACCGACCTCAGCTGTGCCTCCGCTAGTTGTTCGGAAACAAATCACCGGTTCATCAGGTGTTATCCCTTACTTATAAAACTCTGCACCCCCTCCAACTGTATATATATATTTTCCCCATTTCTAACTGTTTTTATTGTATTGTATTTGTGACACTTGCTTTGAGGACAAGTAAAGGTTTGTTTTCTAGTGCCAGTAAAGCTCCTTTGAATCGTATTGAATTGTTTTTGCTTTGTCGGTCAGGGAACCAGCTTTTTAAAAACTTAGATTGACTTGTTTAGGTGGGAATGTAATGGTGATTTAATTATAGATATCTAAGTACAGTCATGAGTGTTCTAGTCGCTTGCTCTGATCGCCATGCATGTACGTAGGTCTACGTGTGTGCAATGCGCATTGCGCAGTCAAAGTGGTCGAAAAATATGTATGCATTTGAATTGCACACTGAACCACACACTGAACCAGATGTGTGTGCGTGCACGCGCACACACACCACACACACCACACACACAAAGCTGTAATGTATGTCATATCAGTGGAGCTTTCCCAGTGTGTGTGCTTCCGCTGATAATGACCACCACCATAGTGATATATGGGAGGTCAGTGGAGTGGACATGGTCCCTAGTGGACTGAAGGTAACAGGGTAGTGCATGGTCAGCACAAGACCTCTGAGTCCTCATCAACACATTGACACACACACCAGATACAGTGTGTGTGCGTGTGTGTGTGTGTGGGGGGGGGTGTGGGTGTGTGTGTGTGTGTGTGTGTGTGTGTGTGTGTGTGTGCGCGCGCAAACCTGTACACTGTAGAGGCCGACCGATGTATCGGTCGCACCGATATATCGGCCATTTTTTGGCGCCGATATATCGCGTCGGACATCGGTGAAATTTCTCCGATGTCCCGATGTTCCCGGCTTGTCAAGTTGTGTCATGTTTAATGCTGTAATGCCGGTCATGTAAATTAATGGATGCATTTACAAAAACATCCAGCAGAGGGCGACATAGGCCTACCACAGGCCTATTGAAAGCAATGTATTTTCATTTCCAAGCTTGTCCCTATCAGTTTCACCCCTCAATGTCTCAACACTTCTACTTCCCTGGCCAGTGTGCAAGCATGCATTTAAGACCTAGTTGAGAGGGAAAAAATGGCGTCCTCAGCTACTGCATATAGTTTACTATGTAGCTCTTAAATACATGTTTGCCTGGCCGGTTCAACCGCGACTTTTATTCGAGATTAATACATAATCCACAAAAACTGAACAAACACACGACCAGGCACAGCATAACTGCATAACCCTCAAATTAGTAGTCATATAATCCAGCAAGCAATAGGAATTCATACCTGAAAGCAAACTCCCGTGTTTGGCATAAAAAACACAAATGATGATGATTCGTCTCATTCTTCTGACGGGCAAGAAGAAAAATAATATCCAAGTAATAATCCAATTCCTGTAATGTTCATGTTCTGTTCCTTTGACAGTAGGCCTATAGCTTAATCCATTTATTGTTGTTAAACAACAGGCATAAACTAATGTGGAATCATCGCAGTTGCTGTGCCAAAGTTGCTGCCGTCAAAGTTGTGTGTTGACAGTGGCGGTTCTAGGTACAGCGTGGCCAAGGCAAATGCAATAGGGCCCCATTTTTATTGGGGCCCCCATTTTTTTCCTTCATTTTATTATTTTAAATAGTTCTCAACATTGGGTTCAGAACCTCTCGGAGGCCCCCAAATTTATTTTGAGGGGGGTCTCCAGAAAAAAAGAAATACAAAGTGGTACTTACACCTGATTGGTCGATACCATTTTCTGCCATAACTCCTCAATGCTATGTCATAGAGACATATGGTTGGCATTATTGGACTCGGTATGGAGTCCCTGACGCGTCCCTGATGTTAATTGGTGTAACTTAGCCCCGCCCCCTCCTCTGATTGGTCGATACCATTTTCAGCCATTTTCAGCAGGCTTCGGATTGGCCGATATTAGCCTAAAACTTGCACGATCAAGGGCCCATTGATCGCTGCTTGAAGCTTTAATTATTATTGTGTCATATTCTATTGTAAGTATAGAAGTTTTTAAAATGTATTTTGTTATTTTTTTGATTACTAAACATCGGTCAAAACATCGGTAACATCGGTGTAGGTTTTTCCAAACATCGGTATCGGTTCCAAAAATATGGTATCGGTCGGCCTCTAGTACACTGCATGTCCTTTTTAAATTATAACTCAACAAGCAAGATGCACAAATGTACTTTGTGGCTTTCTGGCCAAAAAGTGCAATTCATTTGTGTGCGAGATAACATGGGCTTATAGATCTACTGTAAAGCAGAATCATAGAAGCAGATGAGCTATGCCCTCCAATGGCTTTCCAAAATTGGCTCTAGTCTTTGGTCTTTTATATTTTTAAGGCAGTAAATGCCTTGGAACTCCCTCAAGCACCTCTGGTGCCCAACTTGACCCAGCTTTGGGAACCACTATTTTAGGTTGTAGGTATTTAGAACGCGGCAGAACCAGCTTTAAAATACCATCGTGATTCCGTTGTCATCTTTTCATGAATACCTGTTTTTGGTGTCTTTAATGTAAATGAAATCTCTTTAATGAAAATGAAATGAAATCTTTAATGGAAGCCATAGCAGTTCAGTGATGTAAAGTACACTATGCAATGCCAGCCAGTTAACAGACAATACGTTGAAAGAGGGAGATTGTCTGAAGACAGGAGCAACGCTTCTTTAAAAGGCCCATCATCAGAAATGTTGAAAGCATTTTTTTGTCCATGGAGCTGAAAGCATAACGTTCCATAATGCAGATTGATGGACATTGAATGAATGAACATCTGACATTTTCTTTCTATTCAAATAGTTGAGTATAAATATAAATGTCTTTGCATCAACGATCAAGCTTTATTTATATAGCACATTTAAAACAGAAAGAGCTGACCAAAGTACTTTACGGAATAAGAATAAAAAATAAGAACAATGTAGTTATAGTGGTTTTAATTATTTTTCCTATGAATGACCATTATTTACAGACCACCATTTGATGCGATTTGGCCTCTCAAACCCAACTAAACATGTTTATTGTTTGTTGAAGATGCATCCTAACTTTTCATGTGTTAGGATATCAAACTTTATAAAGGCAAAGCCAAGTAATGCAGTTATTATACTTAATATGTCACACGTTTTAGAGCTTTAATAAGAAAATAAAGCATTGTATTAAAGTGTATTAAAGGGTTTTTAAAATCAATATCATAGTTTGATGAAAGTTTCATAAAAATAGCGTCAGTTTGAGAAATCTGTAGAAAAATGTCAACTTTAATGATGTCATGTACAATTATGGCATTATGATCCATATTGCCATTTGTAAATTGGCTGTCTGAAGTCAATAGGTAACCTCCATCTTTATTTAACGCTAGATTAACTGCAGATAAACTTTAACTTTTAATGTGTTTGCATTAAAAAAAATCAATGATTATTCTGGTGTCTAAACTGAAATGAGTCATGCGGGAACGGCTGAGCATGGGAATCTAATTTGGACTCATCTGCAGGTTGCTGTCCACACAGAGTACACAAGATATTATTATAATCATTATCGTAACATTCCGTTCCGTCTCATTTCACACAGTCTGCTGGTGTCTGGGGGTCCAGGCCCTCTCCCTCCCCTTCTCCCGTCTATATTCCCTTCATAACGGAGTTGAATTAATTAGGCCAAACGCGGGCGGGTAAAAGTAAATGCCGTGTGTGTGTGTGTGTGTGTGTGTGTGTGTGTGTGTGTGTGTGTGTGTGTGTGTGTGTGTGTGTGTGTGTGTGTGTGTGTGTGTGTGTGTGTGTGTGTGTGTGTGTGTGTGTGTGTGTGTGTGTGGTATTATGGAGGTGTCGGTGCAAGTTCTAATAATAAAAAACCTAATGGAAAACGTAGGCATCATCATTATTGTTGCTGTCTCGTCATCAACACCTTGGTTTGAGAGGGAGAGCGAGAGAGAGGGGGAGGGAGGTATATGAAGACATGCTTAGCCAGGCATGTGAGATGGACACAAGAGAGACGCAAAGAATGAAGGTAAATTGGATGGTAAATTACCCCGGGGGTATCCAACCTGCGGCTTGTACAGTGGCCATGATGATGAGTACCCAGGGGGAGCTGTTAGAGGAGTTAAGTGTCTATATAGCTTAGGAGGAACACTTCCATTGCCTACCCACCCATGTGACCTTTGGATTTACCCCTCTACCCATTATGGTCGCCACCCGAAAGATGAATGCCTTATGTAAGATAGATTTTAGACATACTGTATGAGGAACTGATGTTGAGGTGAAAATTTGAGAGGAAAGAGAGAGTGGTCAAAAGGTAGCATGGCATTGGTATTTACTGGGTTGGCAATTGTTGGAGTGGTGAGAAGTGCAGAGAATTGATTACAGTTCTATAAGGTTCATAGCTCCACTCGGCCCCACCATTTCCCATTGAGCTTTGACTAACCAGAAGCCCCTGTAAGCCAGTGATAGGTCTGTTTACGGTTAAGTCATCCGACATAAGAGGTTGGGAAACCTCTTATGTCTTAAAAGTTAGTGGCAAATGGAACACTAGCATGCCTGAAAAAGTGGCCAGAATTAGCATTTGCTTAAATTCATATTTTTTTTTTTTTTCCAGATTACCAAAACGTCTGAGATGATAGAATGATGATGGATGATGATGGTCATGGAAACAGAACCTTCTGGAAAGCTTCCTGGGTAAAGGTAAACAACTTTAAAATATTCAAAAAACGTTAAACAAGTAAAACAACATACCCATTCAGCAGTTTCCGCAAGGAATGTGAAAGTGTTAAGTAAATGCCTTATTCGTTTTGTCATTCCTTAATTTTTGGAGATGTTATTTCATTTAATGCAGAACGAGAACACGGCAAGTCGCTACTCCACCATTTTCAATTCATTAGAACATTTAAAATTACAGGTATACATGTAACGTCCGGGACTGAAACTCGGGTCTCCCGCCTGAAAGTCCAACATCTTAACTACTAGACCAAAGGGACATCCCCTTGGTCTGGGGGCAGATACTAGACCTTGGAGGCTGTAGCCACCTGCTACATACATAAAAAAATCAGGAAATCATATGAAGAAAGTAAAATAAATAAATAAATAAATAAATAAATAACATACAAACGTAAAGATTGGGGGGGGGGGGGGAGGGGGGGGGGGGGGGGGGGGTGGACTCCCAACTGATTTAGGGACAGTTTTGAATTGCAGCCATCCAGGTACTCTTTGAGAGCGTTATTTGAAGGAGTCAAGGCATTTGCCGCTTGTCTTAATACTGTAGGTGTTGCCTCATTTTATGGACCCATCATTTGGTTGCATTTTTCCACTACTACTGCTCCAAATAGATAGCATAGATTTCAGAGGAGCTGTGACCGTGTGACTCATCTCCTCCCCTCTCTCTCTCTGAAGCAATTACACATGAATGAGGACGGCTTTTCGTCCATCGGTCAACATTACAAACCTTTTGTTGAAAATAACGACCTTCAGTCTGTTAAACGGCTTTGGCAAAGATACTTAAACACAATCATGAAATGCATCTCCAGTACTGATGGATCTAAATTGTCTGTCTAGTAGTGAGCTTTAAAGGACCCTATTGACTACAAGTCACGGTATGCTTTATTTGACCATTTTCTAAAGCCTGCGGAGGAAGCAGTGGATTCCTCTCATTTAAATACGGTAATGCAAATCTACGTCCTTGAGACCAATTACATTTTTACTTATGTGAGCAGAGCGGGCACAAGTTAAGCGCTCTGTTCAACCGTCCCTCAAAGTTCCCCGATTGGCTGGTTTAGGTGATGATGTAATGGTGAATAATTAGACCTAATTAGACCTTTATAAGTATTGTCGAGTATTATCTCCTGAAGGTGTCAGCGTACTTCAATTAAGGACTGCAATAATACAATATTGGACTGGATAAAAAATGCCGTTATTACTGAATTTTTCACACGTTTTAGCTAATTTAAACCTTTATTAAGAAAATAAAGCATTACATTACATTGTATTAACTTTTTATAGAATCTAAAATGAGAACATACAAAAATATTTTTTTATTGGCTCCTAGGAAATAAAAAAACGGCTTCTAATATGATTGGAAAGGCTGCTTCCCATGCCTATGCCCTCTACCACACAGAAAAATGCACTTTTTGGCCAGATTTTCTTTTTCACTGACAAAAAAAAAAATAATAATAACAAAAAAAAGGTTTGCACATGCGCAGTGTAAACAGGAACTGCTATGGTCGAATCAGATTCCACCATAGCAGTTCCTGTTTACACTGCGCATGTGCAAACCTCCGGAACCAGCCTGCGACACGCCCCCGTAATTTATCCTTGCTCTTTATCATAGCCACAGACAAAAACAACCAGCTCTTCCACCATTACACACACAGGAGAGGTCCTAGGATGTTACTATGCCAAAATGAATCATACTGAACTGAAAGTGAAAGTTAAGTGGCCACCGATTGCCACAATAGACTCAGATATGGACCTAAATACACCACCGGGGGGTGTGAGTGGGTGCGCGCGTGCAAGTTTAAATCTCGCCTTTGGCAACTGTTAACTGGCTTGTTTATGTAAACAAATGCTCACCTTAACATCCTTGGCACTTAAATAATGACCCCTGGAGGTCCGCGGACCCCATTTTGAGAACCACTTGCTGTATAAATGACCCTATAGCTACCATGAGTAGACTCGAGTCCATGTGACAAAATAGGATTCAAACAACTCGCTCTTTCTGTCCTGATCTGTTTATTCCACACTGTGACTGAAAAAAAGTGCACTTTTGTGTTTATTTTATTTTTTTATTTTTTGTGGATATGGTCATAATGCGGCCGCTTCAACAGTGTGACACTCGCACCGTGTCTTTCTTTCACCTTAACCGCGCGTGTGTGTGTAGGTTCTGGAACCATCTGAGCATTAATGTGAACGATGCTGCAGACACGCAGCATCAGGCACTCCGGGTGTCGCGCCGCTCACCGGATCCAATACATTTACTGTGCAGCGCCAACAGCGTGGCGGCACGCGGTGGATACGACACGGCAGTTGGGTCAGTCGCTACTAGCCATATCTGAAATTTACACGAATTCGGTTGGAATTATTAAACGTAAAATGCGAATGAGTTCCATCCGCCGCAATATGGCCAGCTCGCAAAACTCCTCGTCAAACACTCCTGTCACGCTACAAAGCGTCGGCAGTGCTGATCTAATGTGAATCCAGATTGTGTTACCGGCCGCTGTTTATTGCGATTGTAGATGTGATGCTCGGTTTGCTGCAATCGAACGCACACGGCAGATAAAACAAACAAGCACCCCCCAACCAACCTCTCACACTGTGTGAAATCCCTTTGGTGTGGAAGGGCATACCTGTGCTGTATTCTGATAACTGTAGGGAGTATAGTGAGTTGAATGCAATGCAAAAAAAGGGATTCTTTCTATTTCAATATACTTATAAATACTAAAATACTTATATATAAATCTGTGCAGTTAGTGTATCGGTACACCATTACTTGTCTGCACGTACGTTTATTCGACAAATACGTTTATTCGAAAGTAATGACCATTTTGCACAAACACAATAAAACAATCTCAGGCTCACAGAGATCTTTAAATTAAAATAAAAGTCTAAACATCCTAACATGGGCTCTGGGAAGGGAGTGTATTGAAACGTGCAAGTGGGGCTTTGATAACATTAAACAGGTGCATTTGTCAGCACTTGATGTTTATTGCCATAATCGATATAGCATATACAGTGCTATATAGCCTATTGATCAATAGTATCTATTGCCATGGTGTTCAATCAATATCTGGCAATAGATACAGTATATATCGAATACACCACACAAGTGCATATGTACTGTATATGTTGTTCAGTGTTGCGACACCGTCTATCCAGCGTTGCGACTTTGTGTATCTGGATATACATATGTGCCTGTATTTACTGACATAATATGCATGCATGCATGCACACTCGCTTGCTCGCCTGTGTGGGTGTGTGTGTGCGCCAACGAAAGTGTGAAATATGTTCTTTCCACTCCTCAGCGACAGAAGCGAGCGGAGCGAGGCGTAGCGGAGCAGGCCAGGCAGCCTTAGAGGACATGAACTGTTGAACTCCACTCCTGAATCCAGAGCCAGCCATGTCCATGCCACTGAGGGAGAGAGAGAGAGAGGTACATGTCCTTCAAATGGCTTTGGCACCATCAGGGGCGGATTTAACATGATCCATTTGGGGGGGGGGCAAGAGAACATGTTGGAGGGGCAAGAGAAAATGGTATGGGGGATGGATGAAGCCGCACCCATACCATTTTCGGTTACAAGACTTTTATTAGTCAAGTAAAGCATCAATAATAACATCAGTTGTTGTTGAAGTTGCAACAGACAGACCCCCCCCCCCACCCCCCACCCCCCACGCCCATGCCTAGATCCGCCCCTGGGCACCATGGCAGCGTGATACACACTGTTGCATGGCTCTTTTACTGCCCTGCATCTGTCTATCCATCTGCTCTTGTTGCTCAGCAGTGTCACCTACTGTATTCCTCCCGTGTACTTACCTGGTGTTACTATTTTTGGGCACTGGCTATGGATCATTTATATTAGGGTTGCAACAATTAAAGGTAGGGTAAGTGATTTGAAATTCATGGTGTAGTACCAGCCTGGTGCACTAGGGGCGCCCAAAAGTAGCTACACTATGTGAACCTGCTGCTCGATCCTGATTGGAGGAGAATTCACCCTTCACATGGGGAACTTTTATTAGCTCCTCTGCTAACGTGGGGGAGGGGAAAACTCCATATATGGTCTGCACACCTTATAATAGAGCATTTTAACAGAAAAAAAATTGGGGTGATATCTGACAAAAGTGAAATCACTTCCCCTACCTTTAACTTTTTCACTGCTTTAGGCATTGGCCTAAAAAAATAAAATTAAGAAAAATACTTTGGCACCCCCTAGTGGTCAAAAAACGGGAAACAGACGGGGTTAGGCAGAGACACTGTTAAAGGTATGGTAAATGATTTCACTTAATTAAAATATTACTGTACAAATGGAACCAAATTGGTTCACATTTGTACACTCTCAGAAAAAAAATGGAAAATGGGTGGAATCCGTCTTTAACGTTAAGCGTAATTTTCAGATTAATCGATGAATCGGTTAAATAATCAGCCGATGAGTTGATTATGAAAATAATCGTTAGTTTCAGCCCTATTTTATTTATTCAAAACATGCATCAAATTATGTGTAAGTGCTGGTGGTGTGGAGTGGTGAGGGGGGGTTTCATCCTCAACCTCGCATTGCAGCAGCACTAGTTTGTTAAAGTCTTTTATTGTTTTGGCCTGTTTAGCCCACGCGATATGTTCCATTGTGTGCACACAATCTTTAGCAAGCGTGACAGACCCATACATTATAATAACAAGATTATACAGTAGAGGGTTAGAATATATAAAGAAAGGTCCGATCTTCAGGCAGTGAATGAATGAATGAATAAATGCCTTTATTTCAGACTCGGGGTACATAGAGAGAAAACACAGAAGACATAATACAATACACAGAACATTCAGTAGAAAATAGTCCAAATGTACAGGTTAAAAAAACATTTGAGACAATTATAAATAGAGACTTTTAAGCCAGTGCTTTCTCAGGCTAGAAGAGTATCTAGTGCAACTTTTACCGGGTATATCTAAACTGACGATGATGCTATTCACAGACTCATCTAAGCAACACATGAATCTATACATTAAGTTCCGGAGAACAGCATGAAAAGTATGGACTATTGCAGCAACAAACATCTCACTGGCACTACACCATCTAGGTCTTTTGAGTAAGATTCTCATGGTATCATTATATGCTACTTGCAGTTTCTGAATACTTGCTTTTTTGTAGTTTGACCACAGGTGAGCAGTGTACAGTGGTGTACAGTAAGCTCTAAACAGAGTAATCTTAACTGCTTGAAGAGGACAGTGGTTCCAAAAGCTTTTAGCTCAAGACTCAAAAAAGAGAAATGTGCATCTCTCCCCGTGGCCCAAAACTAGTGAAAATATTCTACACATGTATACAGGCAGTAGATCTGCTGCTGTATTTTAATTACTTAGGTTAAAGCTCCTATAGGCCTATGTAATTTTATAGGCAAAATATTAATTTCATTGTTTTTTTATGTTTTTCATGAAGTCTTCCTTTAATTAGATCATCTCCAAAAAAGTCTAGTCTTTTTGACGCCTCTATGGTCTGCAGGAGACCTCCAAAGAAATCCCTATAAGCTTTGTCATTGGCTAACAAATGAGGTACTCCAGGCGGGAGTATTTCTTAGCCAATCAGGAAGAGCCTCGCTGAGCTGCCTCAGATTAAAGGGGAATTCCACCCATTTTCAAAATGTTCCTGAGCGGATACAAATGTGAACCAAATGGACCCTAGGGATCCATTTGGTTCCATTTGTACCCTCTCAGGAAAAATGGACCTGAAAGAAAAATCATTAACATGGTGAAATACATCTTGATGATGTCAACAAGATGTACAGTATTTCATCATATTAATGTTTTTTTCAGACCTCCATTTTTAGGAAATACAGAATTGGGGGAACTTTTTTTTATCATGTCCACACAACATCTCTAATGTGATGGTGAGGTCCCCTTTAATGAAAAAGGGAGGACTGATGTAGTCAAAAATGGAAGTGGTGGAGGACTATGATTGTCATAGATAATAGATATTTTAAGGAAGTGATCTATTAATCGAACAGTCTAAGATAAAGAAGAAAAAGAAGGAATAAAATGCCAATAAAATTCTGAGATTTATTGCTTGTATATACTGTACTTTAAAAGAACTAATCTGTAGAATTTATTTGTTTTACGTTTTTTTTTCGATAGCCCTACATGTTGAAAAGAAACGAGATGGGTACAGCATATGTCTGGCGACTGGCCAACCTAATGTTTTGTAAACAGTGCCGGCAGCGATATGAGCGTAACAGATTAAGAGGAGATGTCATGTCGTGACACCGTGGATATAAGTTCAAACAGGAATCTGCATAGAGCAATAGAATAAACCCAAAAATATGCTATATTTATGTGCATACTGTAGGCTCACTCTCTGGTGTGTTTGCACTCCCCGGCAGAGTGTAATAATACCGCACACACATCCACCATCCTCCATCTATCCACTGACCTTTCCAGCAGGTCACTGTAGTTTTATATACCATGTTGTGCCTGATTGCTCAGAGAACCATGCCGTCCTGTGAGATCTGCTAGGATAGGACGCCTAGCAAAGGCAAAGACACACGCACACGTGTGTGCATTAACTCACTCTGGAAAGGCATGCGCACACACGCACACACACACACACACACACACACACACACACACACACACACACACACACACACACACACACACACACACACACACACACACACACACACACACACACACACACACACACACACACAGCAGCCTACATGTATCTTGCTATACAGCCAGAGGTGTGTCCACTCCACTTACAGCAGTCCAGGGTTTCATCGATTTTGGGACGCGGAGCGTAAAGGAGAGGAGGGTGAGGTCAGTCTCCGCTCAAACGGTCAAATCACCAAGCATTGATGATTTGCAAACAAAAGAACAAAGATTGATATTTAATTGGTATTGATTTACTTAATTGATGTTTACTTGAGTCAAAGTAGGGCCGAATTAGAGCTTCTGCTTGTCCTTTTGTTGACAAGCGAGGGAATTCTGGCCAGAAATCTAGTTCTTTGGTTTACCTTTTTGAACACCCTTGTTGCCTTGCGTTCACCTGTTGGTTTGTTAAGTCAAGAATACAGGCAAGGTTATCTCTTTGTTGCTCGAGATTACTATCGGAGAGCATGTTTCATTATATGTCTGCATACATTGACTCCACTTCACTTATACTCCCGTACAAATAAGTCATGTTGAAACACTGCTCTTTACGCTGTAAGGGTTGGATGTCGGATGTCATTCCTTTATTTATTAGGTTTTCTTACAAGCGTCGCCGGGCCATGAAATATCACATTGACGTAAAAAAAAGGCCGAGGCAAACGGAGTTTAACAAGCCGATCCCACTCTGAGAGACCATACACATGGCCGTCAAAAAAGACACCACACGTGTACGCGTGCACGATAGAGAGAGAGAGCGATAGAGAGAGAGAGTGAAGCCGTGCTGTCTCTCCCAGCCGGACACGTCCTAATGTAAATGACAGAGCGTTGGGGTTGAGCGTGACGTGATGAGAGGTGCCAGGGACAGCGGGGAAGAGGAGACCTTTCACGGAGAGGACGCAGCGTCCAGGGACGGGCGACGGAGGATGAGGGTTGACACGCCGGTCAAGGGGTTTTAATGTCAATTAAAAGCCAGCAGTGTGACAAGCGGCTGGTCGTAAAGGCACAGGAGCGTGACAGAGACTGAGGCGGACACCATGCACCTCCTCCTCATCCTCCTCCTCCTCCCTCCTCCCTCCTTTTCTATAAATGCTTGGTTAAAGGAGAATTACACACCAAAAGATTGTTTTATCTTTATTTGCAGTTAATTTGTTAGAAAAAAAGTGATCCAGGTCTTATTTTGTGAAAACGCTTCTTAATGGCTGTTTCCACTCTCCCAAATAGGCTTATAATGGGACTAAGGGGTCTAATGCAACATCACCTACTGTATATACATCGCTCCAAACTTTTGGTGTGTAATTCTCCTTTAATTCATGTTCCGTTGTGAGCTTGTGGATTAGCTCAGTGCTTCCCAAACTTTTTCTTGTCAAGGCCCTCCAAATCGACATTTATTAGGCTGCTGGGCGGCCATTTGTAAACATATCGTAATGCAGTGAGGATTTGTATGGATCTCTAGCAGCGATTCCAAAACATTACAAAATTACTTTCAAGCACCCCCTAGTTTGACCTGCTTTTAATTTATTGGAATTTCTAGCCCTGGAAACTCCAACTTTATATTGCAAAATCAATGTCAACTCAGAGTTACTTTTGAGTTGAATGAGAGTGTAGAAATTTGTACACAAGAGAGTGTCCAAATTGGAAATTTGAAAATTGGTTCCTAAAGTGTAGTCCATGCTGTCTCCGGCCGCCAAACATTTAATCTGAAAGTTGCGATACAACTGCAAAATGACCTCACTCACATTTTTTGTTCTAAAACATACACATTGCCTCTAGCCACACAACCCCGCTCCCCCTCACAAATTAGCACCGTCTTTCCTGAGCCCTACAAATGTTTTTGTTTTCATGATTTGTTGACAACAACAAAGTTCTGGACCGTCTTACAAAGCAATTGCCTGTCTGCAGGGAAACGGCTGCATCAAAGTAGAAGCAGCGTAGAGGGGAAAGAGGAAAAGTGTATATCTACATATCTATTTTGATTTTTGGCTAAAAGGTTGCCTCTATTACTTTTAAAGTAGTCTAATCTTTAAAGTGGTGAATGCCAAAGTTGTTCAAGTAGTTCTAACTTTAGCTTTTGGTTTGTGTTTTTCTTTTTTACTTCCTCCAACATCTCAACTTTTTCACTCCATCATCCCTACTGCTGTCTGTCTGTCTGTCTGTCTGTCTGTCTGTCTGTCTGTCTGTCTGTCTGTCTGTCTGTCTGTCTGTCTGTCTGTCCATAGCTCTTTCAGTCTGTCTCCCAACTGTCCCCTGTGGTTGTCCCCTTCCGTCCTCCTCTCCCCCGAGAGATGAAATGACCCATCAGATGAGTTATGATAATGGCCGTCCTCCCCTTACCCTCCCCTCCTTGACCCCTCACCTCACCTTTCAGGTTTGTGGCAATGAACCAAATGCCAACTCTCATTTGCATACAGCCCCTTCCCCTCCTCTATACGCCCCGCTGACCGCAACACGCGGGCAGCGGGGCGATAGGTCACCCACATCGCTTGCCCTCATTAGGGAACGTGTTAACTGCTTTAATGCTTCATATCGGTGGTTTTCAACCAGTGGTCCGGGGACCACCAGTGGTCCTTGAGAGGACTCCAGGTGGTCCCCAGCTACATGATCGATCGGCAACCAAATAGACCCTGTGGCTTATAGATAAGATAGATATATAACTCCTGAGAACGTAAAATAAAACCAAATGGACCCCTTACGGGTCAAGTTTTCCTGGTGATTTGTATGTGTGTATTGTTTGGTTTTATATCTTTTAGATCAGAGGTTTTCAACCAGTGGTCCAGTTTTCCAGGTGGTCCCCAGCTAAATGGACAGTTGGAAACCAAATGGACTCTTATAGATCTGTAAATTATATTTAAACATCTGGATTACTTAATTTTCAAGAATCTACACAATTAGAAAATTCGGAAGACCAACGCTTTGCCAATTATCTCTATTAAATTGTGGAGACAAACTTGAAAATACTTAGTTTTGGGTCCACTGCAGTGGCTAAATTGCAGAATAAATAGTGGGCCCTGGTATGAAAAAGGTTGAAAACCACTGTTTTAGATGCAGCAAATCCTGTGTCTCTGATGTCATCGACATCCTAACAAATCTCGCAAGTGTTTGTTGGGGGGTAAAGAATAATCGATCACAAAGATAGCAGTCTGTGACAAATCCAGATTTTCAACATGATAATCAAACATCAGCGAATTAAACACTATAAAACAAATGTCGTTTTTTTTACGTATTATGCAACGACAATTAATGGATTCAAACGTGTAAAACCCAGAGTTATGCAGCGAACCTGTTAAATCATCATACCCACACGTTATGCCTGATACCCCACAGTGTACCTCTTCAGTGGGGGGTCGTAAAGCAAGGTCATCCCAGGGGCAAGACCATCGGACCTGGAAGGACGTCTCGCTAGATTGGACGCTCAGCTCGTTAGCTTGGTGCTTTATGCCGTGTGCCATGCGATGTGACTGCCACTGCCCCGAGACCAGGTTTAATTTTTCTCTACCCTGCGCCAGTGACCCCGTGACCAACCTCTCCTCCCAATCTTTTGACTGCAAGGCGCTGCTTGCTATCCCTCATCTCATCTCTGCAAATTGTACGACCGCTAGCGCCGCTCCCCCGCCGATCGATGTTCCTTTTCATGCACAGAGCGGTGTATGGATGTGGCATTTGGAAAAAAAAAAAAAACGCCTTCACGCAACAACTAACCACAATGAGCTTTTTCATGTTACATTGGCTTTGCGATTGATTTCGAGCGCGGATGGGGAAAAAAATGACCAACAGAGAGCAAGCAACACGTTGTTCAGCCGTTGAGTCACTGCGGTGTTACTTTCCACTGCCCTTGTATGGCTGTTGATGGGGTTTTCACAGATTTCTTTATCTCTTCGCCTCATCCTAGTCTCTGGGGTCTTAAAACCACTCAAACCCTTATTGACTGGCGGTCCTCTGGGGTTTATTGAACCTTTTTGATACCGGGGAACACCATTTATTCAGCATTTGAGCCAAGGACCACCATTTGAAGGCCATTTTAGCCCCCACAGAACCCCAATTTTTGTGCTAGGGAGGTCTGGGGAAAAAAGCTAAATATAGCGACAAATGCGCCAAGTTGGCAACACTGAACCCTTCTCCAGGCTTTGTCCATGAAACAACAGAATGTGCTTGTCTGTATTCACACATTGGGGACATTCTGAGGATTACGCTTTTGAGGATGTCATCATCACTGCTAAGTGCGTCGGAGCTTGATTTAATCTACAAACGTTTGTAGATTTAATTTAGATTCTAACTCGCAATGAAACCCCACTGGGGATCGGTGGTTTTATGCACTGTAAATTCTACTGACTAAGATGACCTCTGGCTACTGTGTATGCCAAAAGGTAATTATATTAAATCTTTGTGTGTAAGCATTATGGCTGCTTACAGATGCAAACACAATGTATTCTCAGAAGAAATGAAAACATCTGGTTGTTACACTGATTCAGTCCAATTGTTGTTGCCTGATTCACTTCCAATTGGATTCATAGAGGCACTTAGGGTAACAAACAACAATTGAAAGTGAAATCACAATGTAAAGTATTGTGAACTTGTAGATCCGCTAGTTCTAGTGACGATATGTATGGTGTACTGTATGTTGGAAAAAAGCATGGGTTCAAGTACAGTATCCGAGGGACCCTGTGTGTGTGTGTGTGTGTGTGTGTGTGTGTGTGTGTGTGTGTGTGTGTGTGTGTGTGTGTGTGTGTGTGTGTGTGTGTGTGTGTGTGTGCGTGCGCGTGCGCGTGCGCGCGTGCGTGCGTGCGCGCCAGCCTGCCAGCAAGCAAAGGGTTATGGTGTCCTGCCAAATGTTCCTTTAATTTCCCAACTAGCTTAACGATTACTGCTTACTGCAGCCATTTGAGTATGAGAGTGTTATGTTATGTGCTAGTATAGAGTGTTTACAACACGCTATAGCCAACGGCGAAACCTTGACCACATCAAACTAAAAGCATCGCCTCGCAGCGCACCCCGTGCCATCTGCCACGCTCGCTTCCTGCAGACGGAACAGACAGAACGCCACAAATCAGCGTTATTTCCAACACACTCTCCTGCTTTCCTCCCCTCACTGGAGGCCGTCTGGATGCCTCAAAGCGACACGGAGTGAACTAAAGAAAAGATGCAATTTTGTGGAGGTAATCGGTGATCGAGATAGATGGATGAAAGCCAGAGAGATGTAAGGCTTTCACCAACTTCAAATAAACACGACCGTATGAGCACCAACCAGTCACAGCAGGGGCGGATCTAGGCATGGGCATGGGGGAGGGGGGGCAATGCCCTCCTAAATGCCCAGACTGCCCCACCAAACATGATGGCATGAAAAACAACCCAAGATATTTCCGTGCTTGCCGTATATTTAAAAGTATTTCACACACTACTACTGCTACTAACTATAGCTGTGTCACACCACTAAACCAACAGCATGTCATCATTGAAAGCAGAAAACTTGAGCAGACCTTTAGCTTTACAGTATGCATGCTGCGTGTCTGTTGCAACTTCAACAACTGTTGTTATTATTGATGCTTTACTTGCCTAATAAAAGTCTTGTAACAAAAAATGTTATGGGTCGTGCCATGGGCGATGATCCCCCCCCCCCCCCCCCCAATTGGGAAATGTTACATCCGCCCCTGGGTCACAGAGATATTTATCTGTCAGATTTCATTCCATTCTATCTCCCATACAATGAAAGCCATCACCATGGCCGTGCATGAAAGGGGGGCCTGCTCGTCTGGAACACCCGTCGCCTGGCCCTCGATCCTGCCTTCCAGGCTTCCAAAGGCAGACACGGAATCAAAGGAGGGTTGTTTTCCTTTTAGTGTTTATATTTTTTCGTGGTGACAGACTGCAGCTAATTCCTCCCGGTGTGCAACAACAAGCGCTGTGAAAACTACTGAGCCTCATGGGTAGGCTTTGAAATGCGGCTATAGAGGGCATGAATGCACAGTTTGAATCGGGGACACTTCAAAAGGCGTGACTAAATCAGACATCAGTTTTTTGTGTGTTTGATTTTTGTTTCTGTTTTGTCTCCCCCCCCCCCCCCCCCAAAGGACTTTTGCAGGAAAATTGCAGGTCCTAGTGTGACCCTTAAATTGGCACATAGCGAGAATATTTTAAATTCCTGGGTTGTTGCTGTGAAAGTATAGAAATTCGTAGAAAACAAGAGAAAAATGCTGGCATTTTCCCTTGTTTTCTACTTGTATCTTTGAGCCTTGCACCTGGAAGAATATTTATTAACATGGATATTATTAGGTGGTCCCCAGCTAAGTTGTTTAACCAGATGTAACTCTTGAGAGTGTAAAAATGAAACCAAATGGACCCGCCAGGGTCCATTTGGTTTCATTTTTACACTCTCAAGAGTTAAAATATGCATCATGTGAATTAGTCCAAATCTACATAACTAGAGTTATATCTAGAGTAATGGTCATGGAGAGAAACCAAAGGAATCTTTAGTTTTGGGGTCTGTGCATGAGACTAAAATGTCCTCAAATGGCTCAAATGCTGACCAAATGGTGGGCCCTGGGATACAAAAAAAAGGTTGAAAACCCCTGCCATAGCAGAACTTGTGGGATCGGTAAACAACAGTAAACCTTTTTTTTTTAATATTTGCCACACTTTGCCTGTCCCTTCCAGTGCAACTATCTCGCTCCCTTTCTCTCAGAGAGAGAGAGAGAGAGAGAGAGAGAGAGAGAGAGAGAGGACACAACTACACAATAACGGTCTGCCATATTGCATGGAAAGCCTGGGGCTCTGTAATCACACTCCATGGCAGCCTATGGAATGAGTATGTCCAGCAGCCAATAGGAGAGGCACTATATGAATATTCCTTCTCCAGTATAAATGCCTGGCCACAGTTTAGCCTGTGTGTGCGTGCGTGCGTGCGTGCATGCGTGCACAGTAGAGTAGCCTATTTGCTGGGCTGGCAGAAATGGCAGCTGTTATTACGACCCCAGACCCCAAATTACAGTAAAGCCCAAGGCTGCTTTGTTGATCGCTTTATTCTCTTTTTTTTATTTTGTATGTTCTTGGATTTACATCTGGCGACGAGAAGCCATGATAATCATAAAGTGTGAGATTGGTGTGTGTGTGTGTGTGTGTGTGTGTGTGTGTGTGTGTGTGTGTGTGTGTGTGTGTGTGTGTGTGTGTGTGTGTGTGTGTGTGTGTGTGTGTGTGTGCGCGCGCAGCCGCGCACGCATGCGTGTGCACGCATGCGTGCGCATACTCGATAGACCGCAGCCTCTGCGACAGCAGCACGCGCCAACACAAAGTTTTATTGTTCTATGTCTGTTAACGACATAATTACACAGAGAATTTATACCTCCACTCTCTCTGTTTTGTTCTGTTCTGTTCTGTTCCGTTCCAGGCTATGGCCTCCAGTCAGAGCTCCAGGTTTCTACTGGAGGAGGAGGAGGAGGAGTGTTTTTACTTGTCCTTGCTGTCCACACACCTGGCACAGTAGCCCAGGATATTAATTACTCGATCGTTCACTTGATGGTACAAGCACCAAATTTGGCACACACATGCTTTGAAACCTACTCTCTCAGAAAAGTACATTGTCCAAACGAAAAAACAAAATGGCGGCCCCCAAAATCCAAGATGGCCGCCCAGAAATGTGGTTTTTCCTTCATAACTTGAAATGCATTGATTTTACACCCCATAAATGTATTGAAGGTTAATATAAAGTTGGGCATTACGGACAATGTGGTACCAGTTACATGTCTGTATGTACTACGGTTCTTGAGATACAGCATATATGCACTTTTACAGTCTGGGGAGAGCTAGAAATCTGTAACATTGATTCTTAAGTTGATTAAATTGTGATACAGGTCTAAAAATTTGTACATATATTCCTCAAACACCACTATTTTCAAAAGTTACATGTGCCATGCAAAAATCCAAGATGGCCGTCCCCAAAATCCAAGATGGCCGTCCAAAAATGTAGTTTTTCCTTCATAACTCAAAATGCAAACATTTTAAGTCTCATAAATGTATTGACGGTTAATATGAAGTTGAGCATTCCGGACATTCTGGTATCAAGTACATGTCCGTATGTATTATGGTTTTAGAGTTACAGTATAGGCTATAGGTAGTGATGATGCACCATAATGTTGGCATGTTTCAGTCTTTTCCTCAAAGATCCCTTTATCACCATATATATTTTCAGTCAACAGACCTACACATGTCTGCTATCATAAACCACTTCACATTTTTCAATTGATGAAACAGGTGGGGAGTTAACGAATAACGATCGTTAACAATCGTTCACTTATTATTTTTCTAAAGGATACGTTAAAGACATTAGTTTCACTTTCGGCTCTTGGTCCTGTAAGCTACTTGTAGAGGAGGCCACGTAGAGGCTGTCTTTGTCTCCCCCATTTTTATTTTTTTGTGTTTTTTATTTTTTTTATTTTTTTATTATTTTTTTTGGTTTTTTGTATATGTTTTTGTTTTGTTTTTGTTTTTTTTGTTCCTATTTATTCATTATTTTAGTCCTCACATTTGCAGGCACACAACCGTGTACATTTCAGGCTGAAACGGTAACATTTGCATCGTCCTCGGCATTCAGTCTTGCAGGAACATTTGGTCAGTTGCTCACAAGACTGAGCAATAGGCGGAAGGGTTGTCCACAGAACCTGCCAGACTTCTCCATCTTTTTGCCAGCCCCAGTTGGCAGGAGTTTCAGGTTCCATTACACACATTGTTGCTTGGCCCCATATACAGGCAGCTTGAAAGGTAGACCGCTTCACATGCTGAACGAGGGATGCGCTGGTCGGGGGAATGGCATCATAAGATTTTTGCTTCCGAGCAAACAAGTCCAGTCTTGCCTCATCAATGTTGTTTGTAGTGCTGTGCTTGTCATACATGGTGATGACAAACTTCTCAAGGATTTTGAGGTCCGCATCTTCCATGAGAGGTGGGTATTGGCTGAGCTTTTTGAAGACAGGGCTCACTTCAGGGCAAACCTGCCATGCTTGCCATGCAGTTTTCTTGCCTTTACCACGAAAGGCCGACACGACATCACAGCCAGTGAAGGCGTGAAAAAACAGCATACCACTGGATTTCTCTGGTCCAAGATTCATCACCATGTCGTGAATTGGCAACCACCTAATGGACTGCCCTTGGCCAAATTCAACCCAAAGCATCTCTAAGCCTGCATCGTGCAGAGCCGCAAAAACATTCACTGCAATAGCAAGAATATCTGTGTCATTTGCCTTAATCAATACAGACTTTATCTGTTGCTTGGCTGCATGAAGAGCATGGGTGAATATTCTGGAGTCAGCTTCTTCGTGGTTGCAAGGACTCAAGCCTTCAAAGCCGATGGCTTTGTTTGAAAGAGCCTGCTCTCCTTTAGTCACAACTACAACATTCTCGGGACACAGGCTTACTACCTTGTCAGCGAGGAACCCGAAGAGCTCAGTCTTGTTGTCGCTGTCTCGAAGGAAACCTTTCCAGTTAGGAGGTAGTTTGGTTTTGTCAGTTACTCTGCGTCGACCTCCCTTACCTCTATTTGTCCTTGTTTCAGCCTTCAGGCTTGAAGTCCAGTAGACATCAAAAATGATGTCTGTTCGCACATACTTTGATGTGTATGACATGATTGTTGGCACTACATCTTTGATAGCATATTCCTCAAATGTCTTTGATGTCCTTGGAGACAATGAATGCACAAGAGAGGAACCATCAATGATAATAGCATCACATTTTGGTTGCTTGTCAGAAGGAGAAACTGTTGCTTCCAGAATGCTTGCAAGCTGAGACTTTTGACTAAAGTGGAGTTTCCCTGCATCACTCAGTGCTGCAGGGAAAGCCTGATTCTCATGCTTAAAGAATTCAAGCAGGTCGCACTCTCGTGATTGGCAGGATATAAAGAGCTGAGAGAAAAGACGACAGTCGTCTTTGAGTACCTGCCTCTTTCCATCACTGGAAGCTGGAGCTGCCTGTTGGCGAAAGAAGTCAACCTTGTTCTTTGCAAGGGGTTTATAGAAGATGACCTGATCACCCAGACCATTGAAAAAATCTTTGAAGGCAACTTGACCATTCTCAAAGTGAGTCCTTACAAGCTCAGCAGCACTGGGGTGTGCAATGTTCTTTGTGTCCAATGTGAGCAGATCGTTGGACTCCTCCTGGAAAGGATTGCCCATGTCCTTCATCACACTAAACAACTTCTGCAACTGGTCAGTGAAGGACTTCTGAGACTGTGTCGTCTGCTCATGATGCCTGATGTCTTCATTTGCCACTTTGACCTGTGATGCCAAGTCATACTGGTTCACCAACTGGCAAACCTCTGGTCCAGGCACCATCCACCGCCTCAGTGCAGATGGATCCTCAGTAATTCCAATCGCACCACCATCACCTTTAACAAATGCATTGGCCTGCTCGTGAGCTTGATCAATGGCTAAGCCTGAGAATTCCCTGTTAGTCTTGTGGACCACAAACTTTCCCAGCTTAAATTCACTGAACACCTGAGGATGAATTTGCTCCAAAGAAAGCATGTCTCTGAGATGGATGGGGAGCCATCGAGCATAGTTCACGTTGTTGTTCGCAAAGAAGAAGGGGATTAGAGCAGACAGTGCTTGACAATACAAGTTGAAGTCACCCTCTCTGAAAGATCTGATCAAAGAGAAAACCACCAATTGCATTGACAACACAAGCTCCCAGAATTGAAACTGAGGACTCTCCTTCCTGCGTGTCTCACACCAGTCATCGAAATCCATGGCTCTTTCATTCTCTTCTGAACAATGGTACTCATATGCTTCCTTTCGGAGCATGTAGAGACAACATGCTGTAACTTGGTGCATGTGGCGTGTTCTTGTGACACTTGAGGCACAAAGAAAGGAGTCAGCTTTTCCAGAAGAAGCCACCCCAGCCTCCACAAGAGCACCTGTCCACCCACTACTCTGAAGCAGAGTCCTAAGTGATCTGAATGCAGCCATCTCTATGTGTAGTCCGCCAAACATCACAACAAATTTATCCTCACCATAAAGGTCAGGGCAATCCCACTGCACTTGTTTGGCAAGAGCATAAATAGGTTGGTCTGCAGTTATCACAGGGACCTGGCCTGGGTTAAGGTGTGTGATCGCATCCCTGACTTTAGTCATGCAATGTCTCACTGTGGCCACAAAATGGGCTTCGTCACGAAGAAGGGGCAAGAGTGAGGTAATGCTCACTTCAAAATCAAGACCTCGCTTCTTCTCTGCATGGTGTGCTGACCAAGTAATGTTAAGCTCATTATCTAGGTCTTGTGTGAGGCTAACCTTCTGCAGCCATTCATATTCATTTGTCAGGGGGAGACTTGGCAGAGAGGCATATGTGACATTGCCCTTGGGAGGAGATGGATTCTTTTTTGTAAAGAAAGCAGGGTGGACATTTGTGTAGGAATCTGGAAGTTCCGGGACTGTCTTTACACTGCTATTGTTAATTAGAATTGGTTCTCGAACTTCACCCTGATTTTCTGATGTTGTATGTTGGAAGATAGAGATGCTGGTTCCATGAAATGAGGAAGTTGCAGTTGTAGATGAAGGATTATGATCGATGTTATCCATGGCACTTGTGCAAAAAAGGCCGTTCCTCAGTTTGGGGGGACAAACCACACCTTCTGTAATGTATCTAGTTACAACTGCGTCTCCCAACTGAGCTGATATGTCAAGTACTCGGTGATATGTAATACTAAGGCCATGGTCATGAAGCATGTCCACAAGGTGTCTCTTTCTGGTCTTAGCATAAACAGACAAGCCTATGTAGATCGGAAATGGCGTTTCTCTCTCTCTGGAATGCCTTTGCACGGAAGTGCCTTCTTTGTAATTGGAAAAGCAGTTGTATTGAAGGAGCTGGGCCATTGCCAGGTCAGATTTAGTTGCTCCAAACCTCAGCTGAGATTTAATGTCTGCCCATGCTCAATCATACAGACAAACTGAAGCAAAGCTGGAGGCAAGGAATCATACACTGAACCCTCATAGAGATTGCCCTCAAACTTAAACTTGTGTTCAACCATGTTCCTGCGCAATATCTTTGCAGCTTTGGCAAGAATAATGGCATCATCAGAAGATGACGCTTCTGACAAAACTGGCCCAACATCTTTTTCAAATGCCAGAAGTACATCTCGCCCCTTCTTGTAGGCTACCAGTCCAGGTATTTCTGCCAAAAGCCTTTCTTTCAGTCTGGTCGCGTTCATGGCAGGCATGTCCGACCCAAACTGCCCAAGTCTCTCCCTGTAAAGACTAACTAATTCAGCAAGTCGGAACACAGCAGGCTCATCACTGTTTTGTTGTGTCTCAATGACATAGGTCATAAGTTCAGAAAAAATCAAATGGAAGGCTTTCTTTTCCTGACATGACTGAGGTTTTTGTTTATTTGCTGCAATGTGTGCCCTCTCTCTGTTATACAAGGCTGTTAAGCAAGACCAGTGGTATTTGAGTTCTAGAGCAACCACATCTCCCCCACTCAATAAAGCCAGAAGCTTGCTATCATTAAGATTACGAGCACATTCATTGAGCCTCTCATTTAGCTGCATAGTCATGGCATTTCGTAGCTCTGACATAGGTTCCAACTTTTCACATAAGAAACAATGCTGCATTTCAATGCTAGCCCTCGGAATCTTTGAATGTCCTTCACCAGGATCATGCTGAATTTCAGCTGCTCTTTTAGTCGCACGTTCGAGTTTGCAGTTGCTAAACATTTGACGGCATTTTTCGTGATACTTTGCACTGTTTTTCCTCAATGTATTCTCAATACCACCTCCATCATCCAATCTGGATGGGTTTAACTGGATGGGCAACTGGTTGATTACCTGAAATTGAGGTATATTTTTGGCTATCTTGGAATATCCATCAGAACTACTTGCATAACGGGTAGTTGGGGATGTCAACTCCTCTTTTGTAATTGTCTGACATAGGCAACACTTATTCCAGTCAGTTTTAGCACAACTCAATGGATTGTCAGACATCATGGACTCAGTTCTTTTCTCTACTCAAAGACGTTTCATGAATTGTGCGGTTCATTCATCTTTTCTGAAGCAAATAAGTAATAAATTACAATTACGTAAAATTCCCCATAATCAGTAAGATACTTTTTTTTTTTTTTTTTTCTTAAATCAAATTAATATATTTTGCAAAGTTGTTGTGTTGTCATCCAAACAGGACAGGGCTGTGTCTCTATAGCTGCATTACTGACTGGCTGGGAGAGTGAGTGTGACTGAGTGAGTAGTGACTTCAACCAAGGTTTGTGGGATTTTGCAGGTGTGGGGAATTCCGCTAAGGGAATTCCCCTGAGGGAATTCCCCCCTAGGCTGAATTGCCATACAAAGACAAAAGTCTTTCTAAATTTATATATATATACATATATATATATATATATTTATTTATTTTATTTTTTATTTTTATTTTTTTTAAGTACACCCTGAACATAATTTGTGCTAGATCTGGTGTTGTACCAACAAGTGAAGGTTTGTGATGGAATATTTGACTTAATCTTCCCCTCTATCATTTAATTCCCATTGTATCATTATAATATGAAATACTTTTGTTTATATACGTGCAGAAATAGATTTGTCATACTCAGAAACATATATTTTAATGTATAACGCATTCCAAATAGGATCTTATAGCTCAAACGCTGTTTAAAACGATCTCCAATGGCAGCCATCTTGAAAAATGGTGGTCATACAGACATGTACTTGGTACCAAATCGTCCGTAATGCCCAACTTTATATTAACCTTCAATACATTTATGGGGTGTAAGATCAATGCATTTCAAGTTATGAAGGAAAAAACACATTTCTGGGCGGCCATCTTGGATTTTGGGGGTGGCCATTTGGATTTTTGCATGGCACATGGAACTTTTGAAAATAGTGGTGTTTGAAGAATATATGTACCAATTTTTAGACCTGTATCACAATTTAATCAACTTAAGAATCAATGTTACAGATTTCTAGCTCTCCCCAGACTGTAAAAGTGCATATATGCTGTATCTAAAGAACCGTAGCACATACAGACGTGTAACTGGTACCAAATTGTCCGTAATGTCCAACTTTATATTAGCCGTCAATACATTTATGGGTGTGTAAAATCAATGCATTTCAAGTTATGAAGGAAAAACCACATTTCTGGGCGGCCATCTTGGATTTTGGGGGCCGCCATTTTGTTTTTTCGTTTGGACAATGTACTTTTCTGAGAGAGTAGGTTTCAAAGCACGTGTGTGCCAAATTTGGTGCTTGTACCATCAAGTGAACGATTCTCATGAAAAATGGACTTAATATCTTGGACTACAGAGGGGGAGCAGATTAAGACGGCATATGCAGCAGTTAGCCAACAGCCTCCACAGATGCCTGCCCTGGGACCAGCACTAAAACACTAGAGTAATTCAATCACACGCACATGAATGCACACACACACACACACACACACACACACACACACACACACACACACACACACACACACACACACACACACACACACACACACACACACACACACACACAGTCAGACCCTTGCATATAATATGCACAAGCACAGACACACGTACTGGCGCTCAACAAAATGCAGTACTGCTGTCACACCCCTTCCCGCACACGTGTGCGTGATATTTCTGTTGCTACACTTAGAAGGCATTCACCATTTTATTATGACTTTCTTTTTTTTGCCAATTCTAACACTAACTGAAGCTGAAACTAGTCGATCTTTAAAAGGGGTACATGAATTTAAAATCACTGGATACTGAATACCTTGCCTTTGAATACCTTTTTTTACACTCTGTACCCTTAGCCTCGACACCCAGGCTTTCATTTTCGTCAGCGAAAACGGAAAGGCGACGACACGTTGGTGAGATCAAATCAGATCAGCTCATCTGCCGTCTAAAAGTGCCAGGCCAAAATCACGTTAGGCCAGGCTACTGTACAAGCACTCAGATAATTATTTTTTATATTTTCTCAGTGTGCTATTTGGCTGCAGTACCAGAAATGTCCACAAAAACACTCACCTCCCCCATCCCTCCTCACTGCTTTAGCATTTAGATCAGGGCTGGGCAATTATTTTCCCCAGGGGCCACATGAGATACATAAAATAATTGTAGAGGGCCAAGACTAAAGGTCTGTGTACTATTAATTTAACTTCAAGACGAAAGTAAGAGTAAGACCAAACTTTTTGATACCGGGGCACCCGGGGCTCAGTATTGAGCCACAGAGGACCACCATTTGATGACATTTTAGTCCCACAGACCCCAAAACTAAAGATTTTTTTTTTTTTTTTTTCACAATACCATGCTTGATTTGGGAAATAAAACAGGCAAACACATATATCAAAAATGACCATTCTTTTTACAATATCTGATTTTTGGTAATTCAGATGATGAATATTTTAACTCTTGAGAGCGTAAAAATGAAACCAAATGGACCCGCAAGGGTCCATTTGGTTTCATTTTTACGCTCTCAAAGAGTTACATCCAGTTAACCAACTCCATATTTAACTGGAACTCTCTCAAGGACCACTGGTGGTCCCCGGGCCGGTCAGAGTCAGCCAAAGGGCCGCATTTGGCCCCCGGGCCGCATAATGCCCAGGTATGGTTTAGATGTTTCATTTCATACCAGGGCCCATTATTTATTCAGCATTTCAGCCACGGACCGCCTTTGATGTTTAGTTGACTCTTGGACGCAAAACCAAGGATTTTCAAGTTTTTGTCTACAATTTAGGAGAGAAACTGGCAAAAACGTTAGCTAATAGCTATTATTCTACATTTTCTAATTGTGTAGATTCTTGAAAATCAAGTAATTCAGATGTTTAAATATCATGTAACTCTTGAGAGCGTAATATGAAACCAAATGGACCCATAAGGGTCCCTTCTACCTCCACTATGATTTGCTGCTTCAGCCACCAGAAAAAAAGAAATTGGATGAATTTTGTTGAATCTACCATGTTGATGGTTATAATTGAGTTTTAAGTTATAATAGGATTTGATAGGAAGGCGGGCTAGCTAAAATTTATATCATATATCTAATTACTGAATGGAGTAACTTATAAGCTGGCTGTGGTGTTCGCATAAGCCCAGCTGAATTTTGTGTGTGTGTGTGTGTGTGTGTGTGTGTGTGTGTGTGTGTGTGTGTGTGTGTGTGTGTGTGTGTGTGTGTGTGTGTGTGTGTGTGTGTGTGTGTGTGTGTGTGTGTGTGTGTGTGTGTGTGTGTGTGTGTGTGTGTGTGTGTGCGCACACTCATATTACTATACTTGCAGGCACTAGCGTCATTTATAATGGGTGCGTGGGTGCGTGGCACCCATGGGCCCCATCGCCACTCTAGGGGGGCCCGAGGCCCAAACAGACTTTTTTCCTTCTCCTTTTATTAAAATATATCTTGTCGCGTGGGGCCCACGCAAGCAGCATACGGGAGATGAGCTAATGTCACTTTACTTTCATCTAAAAAACAGCAACCTTATTACAGTCAGACGTACAAAGATGGCTAGTGTCAAAGCTGCGACATTGAGGCGTCAGAAACTAAGCGCTCGAGAGCTGTTTGTGCAGCATGTTGGTCCCTATTTATTGTCCCGATCCTCAATAGAAGTCCATGTAGAATGGCCGCCCTTGGACTGGCCACTTAAAGAGAACGGAGTTGTCGCTGCTGCTCGACTCTGTGCTTACCTTTTGAAAGTCCGCCGAGATTTTTTTGAGATTCCAATCTAAAAACTCTCAGGCCATTCTCACCCGATTTCAATAATTCCAAGTGTGGTCCAAGTATATCCAAGTATATTTTCAGTTGCTATATAGGTCATGCGTTTATAGTATGCATTTATCACACAAAAGGAGAGGGGAAATTATCGCATTTCTCCATGCACTGTCTCTGTGCCCCGTGCCGTGCATATCGGGGATTCCCCGTTCTTATAATATGGAATACGACACAGCTGTGTATATGGAGCTAATTACATGATCTCAGTCTGTTTGCACAGTATAATCTATTTTACTCTAGGCCTATATATAATCAATTATATTTATAAAATATAATCTTAATATAATCAAGAGCTATTTATAAGTCCTCAATATAAAATCACAAAGAGCTTAATATGCTTATCTTATGTGTTTATCATATATTTTAATTTAGCTTTAAAACATAGGTGACAGGAACTGTAACCAAATAACAATCCTACTGACTCTACTGATTAAAAAACAGCCACTGCAACCATTTAATCTATGGTAGGATATGTTAATCACTTATCATGTGTGGCATAGCCCTAAATGTTAATATATTTTAGTTTTTTCTAGGGTGGGATGTCTGTATTCATCTATCAAAATACATTTATCTAAATACATCCATTCATCTTCACCTGCTTATCCATAGCATGGTTGGCTGATTGGTAGACTCTTGTTATAATTTTCTGGCTATTAGTATTCAACCTTATACTGTAATGTAATGTTGCTTGTTGATTTTTATTAGTCAAGGTGTGATAGGACGAGAATATAGGCCGTAAAAGAGAGCCTTCCCAAACGATCCAAATTATCTGACAAACACCTCTGCACGCGCATGTGTGAGCGCACGCTGAGAGGGCCCTTTTGATATCGGCACCCATGGCCTATGAACACTAATGTCGCCACTGCTTGCAGGACATTTGGCCATGATTCCAACCACGTCACCTCACCCCCCCCCTCTCTCTCTCTCTCTCTCTCTCTCTCTCTCTCTCTCTCTCTCTCTCTCTCTCTCTCTCTCTCTCTCTCTCTCTCTCTCTCTCTCTCTCTCTCTCTCTCTCTCTCTCTCTCTCTCTCTCTCTCCTCTCATTATCCAGAGTGTGCCAGGCAGGCGCTGCTGGAGATAGATCAGTCAAAGATACGACTGCACACAGAAAGCTGCCAGGAACATTAAGGGGAGTGAGGGAGTTACTACAGCTCCATGCTAATGACCAACAGGCAGGAGAGGAGAGGAGAGGAGTACCGAGGTGCAGGGAGGAGGTACGGACTGAGTGGCCGTTAAGGCAGCCCAGCCTCAATGTTAATTAAGAGGGGAACGGAAAGCAATGAGCCACTATCACCTTCATCTCTCTCTCTCTCTCTCTCTCTCTCTCTCTCTCTCTCTCTCTCTCTCTCTCTCTCTCTCTCTCTCCCCCCTCCAATTCGGCTATTCCAGTGGTTTTCCACAGACCTTTTGCTTTTGTACAGGCTGGATTTCGGATAAAACAAAACACACAGATCAAAATGACCATTAATCTTCTACATCCTCTAGTTGTGTAGGCTTGGGCTAATTCAGATGATGAATATTGGTTTCATTTTTACGCTCTCAAGGAGTTACATCTGGTTAACCAACCTTCCATATATTTAGCTGGGGACCCTGGAACTCTCTCAAGGACCACTGGTGGTTCCCGGACCACCTGTTGAAAACCCCTGGTCTATTCCATTCGTCTTTCCTCCCACTAGCTGCCCTGCCAGCACCCCGTGGCTTTTATGCTACAAAACAATGAAATGGGAATGTTTTTGTTAATGGAGATGAAATAGAAACCAAACTAAAAACAGCAGTTCTCAAAATCGATAAGTGCATGGACCCTCCATAACTCTCGAGAGTCTCTGTTTGGATGCGCTCTCAGAGTTCGTACTGGGACTGTAAGGGTCCATTTTAGAATTCCCTCAAGGACCCCTGAGGGACTGAACCACTTATCTCAAAATGGAAAAATCACACCCGTGTCAAGTGAGGGTCACCTTTTATCACATGACATCACCGGGGGGAAGCGATGCGAGCTTATAGATCTACAGTATGGTATAGAGCAGTGGTTTTCAACCTTTTTCATGCCAGGGACCACTATTTATTTAGAATTTGAGCCACGGACCACCATTTGACGTCATTTTAGCTCCACAGACCCCAAAAACTAAAGATTTCTTTTGCTTTTGTCCACAATTCAAAACCAGATCAAAACGACCATCAATCTTGTAGTTGTGCAGACTTGGGGTAGTTCAGATGGTGAATATTTTAACTCTTGAGAGTGTAAAAATGAAACCAAATGGAACCTTGCGGGTCCATTTGGTTTCATTTTTACACTCTCAAGAGTTACATCTGGTTCACCAACTTAGCTGAGGACCACCTGGAACCATCTCAGGGACCACCGGTGGTCCCCGGACCACCTGTTGAAAACCCCTGGTATAGAGGAAAACAGAAGCAGACAAGTGCAGGGCCCTGGGGTACGCCCCGGCACCAAACCAAGTGGGTTGAGTCGATTACTTGTGCAACATAATGTCTAATGTGAGAGGAGGGGGAGGTACTTTTCTTCCACATAATGTCTAATGTGAGAGGAGGGGGAGGTACTTTTCTTCCAGGATGCAAAAGTAATGTGGCTTTGACTGGTCCAGTGGGTTGTGAGATTAGACCTGGACCACACACACACACACACACACACACACACACACACACACACACACACACACACACACACACACACACACACACACACACACACACACACACACACACACAGACCCTAGGCTGTGGAACTAGTAAAATCTATTTTCACATACTGTAGTTCACTCTCCCCTTCAGTCCTTTATTATCTGTTTGGTAAATGTTAGTTTGTTTGTTTTTGTGTTCTTGAGGGGCTCCGAGTCCGATGCCCAGCTTTTTAGTGTGTGTGTACATAAACAAACGATGATGTCACTGGTGGACAGGTTTTCACAGCATGCTAATGTATGCGGTGAAAACAGTACAAGACATTAAAGATGTACTCGGCAGGGATCCCCCTTGTCTGAAAGACGTCCTTGGCGATCTGAGGGTTAATAATACAATCAGCAAATCAATTAACCCATTCAGGCCGGGAATCCATTTTTTTGGATTCTGTACAGTATGTACAGTATTAAAACATGAATTTGTTTTGATGCTGTTATATAAATATTTGAAGTTTTTCAAAAAACTTAGGCCAGGCCTAAATGGGATTGGCGAAATTACAGCATTTTAACGCACAGTCTCAACAGACAGTCTCACGATGCGGGGCGTCTCGCGAGACTGTCTGTTGCTAACAGTGTGTGTGGATGGGGTGCTGTTGGCTCTATGCTCCTTAGGCCAGCAGATTGTCTGTTGCTAACAGTGTGTGTGGATGGGGTGCTGTTGGCTCTATGCTCCTCCAGCAGCGCGAGTGACCTGGCGCATAGGAGTGAACGGGAATATCCTAACTCTCCCACTAGAAGGCTCTGGTACTTTTTCAGCCGTGCTCATGCAGCTCCATCCTCATAAGAAGGTAATGGTCCGCTCTACTAAAGAACCCCCTTATGGGCCTGACCTTTTCCGCCACACTGAATGTGCAAATGATTCTTGGTCTTTTGGCTGTATAACGTTCCCTGCCGTCCTCCCCCAGACGGGGAGACCAGTGTTGCCAACTTGGCGCATTTGTCGCTATATTTAGGATTTTGGTTGCTAGATTGGTGCTAGGACCCCCCCCCCCCAGCACCAAAATTAGTGAAAAACTCCTGGCGGAAAATCTAGTGCTTTTTTTGCTGGTGAGTTGGGGCGAAATTGGTTGGCAGGTGCCAGAGAGTCCTCCTTCCTTCCTAGAAAGGACCGTTGGTGGCCAAATGGACCCTTATAGATCTGTAACTCTTGAGGTCCTGAAATGAAACCAAATGCACCCTTATGGGTCCGTTTGGTTTCATTTTTCGCTCTCAAGAGTTAAATTATATTTAAACATCTGAATTACTTAATTTTCAAGAATCTCCACATTTCGAAAATGTAGAAGAATTGCTATTTTGACACAAACATGTTTGCCTCTGTGGCTAAAATGCAGAATGCAGAATAAATAGTGGGCCCTGGTATAGTAAAATGGTTGAAAACCACTGCTCTAGCGCATACTAGTGCATTTTGGAAGTGCCACTATAGTGTATTTTTGGATTTGGGCAGTTGGCAACACTGGGGGGAGACGCCCGGCGCCGGCCCAGCGCAGGACGCCAGTCAATTCCATGGCCAGCCAGTCATACATCATTTGGTAGAGCGTATGGATTTCTAATATCTCGCTACAGCGGATCTAGATGATGTTAGAGATATGGAGCTAGGAGACGTTCAGGAGCACATGGCAGCGGAGCCATCAGGGGCTCCTTGAGGACATCCAGAGAGAAGAGAGACCCACAGAGAGACATTTCATCAGATGACTGGACTAGATAACCTCATATATATTCTCTCCAGGTTATCTAGTCCAGTACTTTACAGATTATCGTAAGATATCAAAGATATACCGCTAGATTCTAATTAAGGCCATGAATTCCCGGACGGACGTGAATCCATGGGGGGAAAAAGGGTGGTGGTGGTGGCATGTCTGCGTTTTGGGATGTATATGAGACTAAACCCGCCCCTAGATTATTATTATGATTTTTTATTTGTATCATTTTATTATTATTATTATTTAGAAACTTGTATATACTGTATGTAGTGTTGATTTTGTTGTGTTGTGTTTTCTGGGGATAGCTTGTAGTGTCGCTTAGCTACATTTTTTCCCCCCGAAAGTAACAAGTAGTGTAGCTTTCTACATTTTCCCAGTAACTTGCCCATCACTGAGTACTGGAATATTCTACACTTCCAATATTGACTTGAGTGCATAGCTGTTTTCCCTGTGGAGGCGTTGGATAATTGAAGACACCGTAGCACAGTTTACAGTATGCTGCACCCTGCGACCAGCCGCTGTCATCGTAAGGCCATGGTTAATTACATGCTCCACAATTATGACCCATATTTCATCTGGGACATCTCTGTCTATGTCTTTGTCCTCTGTTCTGCTGTCTTCCCCTTACTGCAATATCACAGATCCTCACTCCTCTTCCTCAACCAGGCCGTGGCTAGCCTGAAGATTTTCTTTAGATTCAAACCATTATTCCGAACGCGCGCGCGCACACACGCACACACACACACACACACACACACACACACACACACACACACACACACACACACACACACACACACACACACACACACACATATATATATGCTCACATAATGAAATGAAATCGGGCCTGGATGTAACATTTCCCAATTGGGGGGGCAGGCGAAAATATCGCTTCGCACCACGGGTGATGAAGCTGCCCTCATGCTATTTTCATTTAAATTATTTCATACAGGACTTACTGTATATTATATGCATGCATGAAGCGGCCTGACTAAAGCAGTTTTCTTTTTTTGAATGATGAAATGGTGTTGGTTTAGTGGTGCGACAACTGCAGTTAGTAGTGTAGTGTTTAAAATGATTATAAATATAAGCACTTTAATTTGAAATATCTTTGAAATTCAGGTTGTCTGCATGCTGTCATGTTTGGTGGGGCCCTGGATGAAAATCATGAACAGAAGAGCAAAACAATGTTTTGATCAGCAAGGTATTAGGATGGCACTTTGCTGTTGTATAGACGTGCTAAAACATTTGCAATTTATTTAGAAATAATGAGAAATGCAAACCTGTTCTGAACAGGTGCTCCACTCCGTAGAGGGTTAGGGCAAATACACACAGCAATGAAACCCTTTTTTATATTATGCGCACGCTACAATATTGAAAAGGGTTGTGTCATTTATTAATCGTCATTTTAGAATTGTGCCTTCAGGCGATTGAGGAAAAACTGCAAAGAGACAACAAGCAGCAGCATCAGTGTCCCACGCTGTCATCATCTTAAAATGGAGCCGAACTCGCCTACCTTTCCCTGACTCATTCATTTACTTTCTCTCTAAACAGCCACTTCAGCAGCTGATACGTTGCCCCCACCCCCCTCCGGGTGACACGCGTCCCGGCAGAGTGCAAGGCTGTGTTTGTGGTGGCTTTCCAAAAGGCCACACGGAGATGGAATTATATTATATTATACCCAAAAGCCACTCTGCAACGTAATTGCAGCTGAAGGACAAAATGCATATAGGGGTGGTGGCAGCGGCAGGATAGAAAGTCAAAGAGGAGGCTCGACTTTTTTTTTTTGCGTAAGTGCTGGAGCAATTGAGAGGAGAGGAGAGAGGAGTGCAGCTCTCGTTCTCCCAACTCCCACTGGGGCGCTCGGTGTTCAGGAGGAACTCCATTAGCAGCGATTAAAAAGCCATCGCGCTAACAGCTCGGGAGTCTCAATAATCACAGGGTCCCCTTTCATGGGCGCCTCCTCCCGCCGCTTTGCCCATGACCCCAGGAGCCTTGCTGCTTTCACCTTCGGCCGAGAGCGCTTTAATAAACAGAAATATGTAATTACCATTTCTGCTATACCCGGAAAGTTCCAAATTCGTCCGCTCATTTCTTTTCATCGTTGGCAGTTTATTTAGACCAGTGGTTTTCAACCTTTTTCATACCAGGGCCCACTATTTGTTATGCATTTTAGCCACAGACCACCATTTGATGTGGAGTTAAGTCTCTCGGACCCAAAACTAGGGTTTTCAAGTTTGTCTCCACAATTTAGGAGAGATAATTGGTCAAACTAACAATTCTTTATATTATATTTTATATTATATTATATATATTTTATACTTTATATTATAACTCTCTAGAGTTACAGACCTATTTGGTTGGCATTTGGTTACCAACCGTCCATCAGTTAGACTGGGGATCACATGGAATCCTCTCCTCTCTCTGAAAAGCTCACGCAACAGCCTGCATCTTTTAGGCTGTTACTTTTATTCTTGTGCTCTTTTATAGAACCTATGTGTCTTCTTGACTGTAAATAGTAGTACATTTTTGGCATAGTGGTATATGTTTGTTTGTTTGTTTGTTTATTTATTAGACAATAAATAAATATCGTACAAGCAATAAATACAGTACAAGCAAAAAAAACAGTAAGGCATATTTGTCCAACAGGATAGACCGAAAAAAGACCTCTCGGTCTTGTTTCCATTCGGGTCCCATGTATGCAAAAACAAAATAAAAAAAAAACGCCATTAATGACAATTGAATGACAATTGAAACAAGTGAATCTTCAGATTAGTTTTAAAGGAATAAATTGATGTATTTGTTTTAAGGGAAGGGGGCAGGGCATTCCACACCTGAGTGGCGGTGCTTAGAAAGGTTGACTTACCTATTTTAGTCCTAAATATTGGTGGCACCAGGTCATTATTTTTACTCCCTCTAGTGTTGTGCTTATGGGAATTTTTAACCTTTTTGAGGTAATCTGCTAAATAAAAGGGCACTGATGGCATGGATGGCAGACCTGCATTTACAATTTTAAATGTCAATCCCATTTTCAATTGATTGACTCTACTTTCTACCTGGAGCCATCCTATGGCATCAAAGTGACCTGGATAAAGGTGGGTCATGGGCCCCAGGCCTAAAAGGAGTCGAATTAATTTATTTTGGGAAGTTTGCAACTTAGTTTTTTGAGAAATTGAAATATTAGCGAACCAGGAGGTACAAGCGTAATCAAATATGGGCTGTATGAGGGCACTAGCTAAGGTCTTGAGGGCCTTTTTGTTGACAAAGGAGGAGATTCTCCCCAAGAATCTTGTCCTTTGGTTTACCTTTTTGATCGCTCTTGTTGCCATTCCCTCTCCTGTGAGCTTATTGTCCAGGATGCAGCCTAGGTATGTAACCTCATTTTTGCTCGAAATTATAGAGTTGTCAATTCTAACATTAAAATCGTCCACTTTACTAAGTGAATAGTTTGTACCAAAAAGAATCGATTCTGTTTTACCCAGATGTAGTGACAGTTTGTTATCAATCAGCCAGGTTTGGACTTTTGAAAGCTCTAAGCTAAGCATTTCCTCAACCCTAATTTTGTCTTCTCCAGATATCAGGAGAGCCGAATCATCTGCGAACAGGAACAGTTTGCATTTGCAGGCTGCGTTCATATCGTTGATATAAATTAAAAACAGTAAGGGCCCTAGTATGCTTCCTTGAGGGACCCCGCATTTGACTGGGAGAGAGGAAGACATTGTTCCATTTACGTCAACAATCTGTTCTCTATCCCCGAGGTAGGATTTCATCCAATTTATTGAAGCGTTGTCGAATCCTATTGCCTCCAATTTATTTAGTAAAATAGAATGGTTTACGGTATCAAAGGCCTTTTGGAGGTCCAGCATGACCATGCCGCAGTATTTGCCCGCATCTACCTCGCACTTGATATAGTCCGTCAGAAATAAGAGGCATGTGTCCGTGGAGTGTGATGTTCGGAAACCAGATTGGAAATTGAAAAGTAATTTGTGTTCATCTAGATAGTTACTGATTTGTTCATGAATTAGCCTCTCGATGACCTTAGACATGGAACAGAGTATAGAAACGGGGCGATAGTTGCCGATATCCAATTTGCTTCCTTTTTTATATAGGGGTATAACACGTGCGCTCTTTAGTTCCTGTGGGACATGACATGAACTGATAGATTTATTTGTAATGTGTGTTATTATTGGGGCTATGGAGGCAGCAGTATCTTTGAGGAACCTGGTGGGAATTTGATCTAGACCGGTGGCCTTGCTTGGTTGTAGAGCAAGCAGTTTTTTCAGCACTTCTTCATTGTTTACCGGTTTAATAGAAAAAGAATCTTTTTGGGCTCCTAATTGGCTGTAATGGGCTTTGATGTGATCTGCTCCATATAGACCAGAATGGGGGGGTAGTTTATTCACTAACTGGGTGGCAATGTTGGCAAAAAAATGGTTGAAGCTGTTTGCCACGGCTAGTTTGTCCGTAACGAGCAAACCATTTGAAATGATGCAGTAGTTTGAAGTTTTTGTTTGAAGTTTATTTCCGCAGCCTAATTTATTTAAGGTCTCCCAAAGTTTTTCTGGGTGGTTTTTGTTTGTGGCTATATTGTCATTAATGAAATTTTTCTTAGCTTTTGAGATTAGGCTGTTTACTAGATTACGTTGTTTTTTGAATCTATCATGTGATTGTTCATTTTTTATTTTGATGTACTCAGAATATAATTTATTTCTAGTATTGATGGAATTTAATATTTCACCTGTCATCCAGGGTTCTGTACGGGCTCTAATTCTAACCTCTTTTGAAGGGGCAATATTGTCCAAGGCATCCAAAAATGTTAGTTTAAAACGGGTCCAGGATTCTTCAACAGAGGTGCAGTTGGATATATTTGACCAGTCCATTCTATTGAGTGTAGTTGAAAAAGCTTCACTTGAATAGTTTTTCATTGATCGTTTTTTGACAGTGGTATGAAAATGTAGAGCAGATTTATGGATTTTTCGTGTACAAAAAATGATATTGTGGTCGCTCAGACTGCACTCTATAACTCCACTGTTTTTTATTTTAGTTGTGTCTGATGCCAGAATGAGGTCTATGATGGATTGAGAGACAGGTCTTGTGATATGTGTTATTAACTGGGTGAGGCTGTGCTGGTTACAAAATTTTGTCAGTGATTTATAAATGAGTGTATCTTTCCGTTCAATACTGGTATTATAATCGCCCATAATAATTATTTCCGAATTACCTATTTGTGAGACATCCTGTTCAATTTGATCATAAAAATGATGTTGATCTGGTGGCCTGTAAATTATTCCTATTATTAATGGTTTGGCTTTTGAAAAGATAATTTTTACCCAGACTGATTCTGTATCCTTGCCTAGTTCACTAAGTACATTATAGTTAATGTTTGATCTTATATATATACATACCCCACCCCCTGAACGATCTCGGTCTTTTCTAATTACATTGTATCCTTTGATTTCAATTTCAGAATCATGAACCGAGTCGTCCAGTTTGGTCTCAGAAAAAGACAGTATGTCCACTCTGCCCTTCCCAAACATGCTTCTAATCTCAGAAATCTTGGAGGGGCACTTTAAACTATTAATATTTAAATGTAAAATGTGAACTCCTCTGGCTGAGAAGACACTGTCCAGATCGTTTATGGTAAGCGAACCTTTGTCGCCCTCTGGTGTTTCTGAGGGGACAGTGGGGGGTGGCGGAGGGATAGGTAATGAATATCTTTGTCTCGAAGGGATAAAAATGTGTCCCGTGGGTTGTCGTAAGAACGCTGCTGATGATGATGATGTCAGAGAAGAGGAAAAATGATTGTCTGAATCTAAACATGGTGTAGGTTTTGGTCCCAGACCGTTAGTACTAGGTGCGCAGGTGACCATGGCGGAACTAACGGTATGGCGGCTAGGACCAGGGGGATGTCAGTAAGGGGACACCTCCGGGGTCAATCTGTTGTTTACTGCATTTACAGTATGTGTAGGTGGCGGAGGAGCGACACGGACATTAAATGCTATATGTCGCGATAGTGCTTGGGCTCCAAGTTTATTCGGATGGAGTCCGTCTCGGTAAAAGAAGGAGGGACGCCAAAGAAACAAGCTAAAATTGTCTATGAAATTAAAATCGTGGGTGGAGCAGAAGCGCTTGACCCATGTATTAAAACTGATGATTCTGCTATAATACACGTCACCACGATTCATCGTTGGGATTGGACCGGATATAAAAAAACATAACCTGGTGGAGACTAGAAAGTCAACCATTTGTAGGAAGTATTCTTTCGTCAGCTCCGAGTGGCCACATGATTGGTCGTTGCTTCCGACATGAACTAGTATTTTATTGATTGACGATGGAAGTGAATCGATTACACCTGGTAGCTTTTCTAGCATGACGGGGATGGTGGCTCCAGGGAAGCAGAATAGTTTGGATCGTGGGACTCTTGTATTTTTTAAAATCGAATCACTGACGATCGCCATCGATGGTGGGAGTACTGTGGACCGAGGATTTTTATTTAACACCCTGTTTTGGGGGATTGGTCGACTGGAGCGACCGGCTGATGACTGGAACTTTTATTATTGGGGATTGGAAGCCTGCGCCCGGGGGGAGGGGGGGACTTCTTCGGAGGCTTATTTCCAGGCCACTGCCAGGTGTTCGCCAGTGTTTGGGTTCTTTGGTCAGGATTTGGAGATGGGACATTTGGTGGGAACTGGACTTGCTGGAGGTTTGAAACTTTCGTGAGAGGTGCGTAATTTGGATACGAGCGCTCCCTGGCACACCCAGACTGGCGGCGTACGGCCGCCTGGATCATCCGCTGCCGGCTTTTTTTCTGTTCCGTGGCTGACAGCTTGGATCTCACTATGGGACGAGGATCCAGCGAGCCACTGGGCTGTTCAAGGTTTGGTGACGGTGCATTATGACTATGAGAGGGCAATGGGGGGAAATCTTCTTCCATGTTGCTCAACAGAAGAAAACTATTTTTGGTGGCAAGAGGCTGGGTGTTGTCTGGAGGGGGTGCGGGGGTTCCCCCGTGCTTGCCCCGGGAGACCAGCGACCATGGAGCTGGAGTCGAGCTAACCGGGTCATCACCAACACGGGTCCCGACGACTGGGATGCCACCGCGGATGTCCGGCACGGTGTCGTCCAGCCCTCTATCGCGGATCCTACTGCGTTGGGTGGGGGGCGAGCACTGGACGGTGTCGTCCAGCCTGCCCGTTTTGGACATATTATCCACCTCGACGACGACAGGGACAGCTGGATCGGTCGGTCCATCGTCGGGGTGGGTTGGATCGTTGTCTGGCCAAAGCGAGTCAAAGAAGGTCTCATCGTCCTTGATCTGATGAAGCCGAGTCACCCGCATCTGCAGCTCGGACACCTCCATGGATAGCCGATGACAGTTGTCACAGGTAGGTGAACCCATGCCCGAGGGCATGGTGGCTGTGGACAGAGAACTTTGGCAAGTAAATTGTATAGATGAACTTGAGTAGGTAGGATTTATGAGTACAGCTTGGTGTCGGAGCAATCACGTAGCGGCCCAGACAGGCACCTACCCGCGAGGGCCACACAAATGGTGGCCCGGTGCGGTGAGTAGTCTCAAATACAAGATTCTGGTAGTGGCAGTGAGAGCAGGAGTGAAACCTACCCGCGAGGGCCACATTGGTGACCCGATGCGGTGTGTAGTCTCAGTGGTGGTATACCCAGGGAGAGCCGGTACTGTCGACTTCTCGCTGCCGTTAGCTTGTTTGGTTGGCTCCTGACGCCGGTTGCTAGTATCAGGGACTATGCTTGCCGTCCCGGGTGGTATCGGTGGTGATCCGAGTTGATGTGGCTACGTGGTTGACTTGTTAAAAAAAAATATTAAAAAACTGTACGCCCAGTAAAAAGGGGCCTGATGCGAGCAGAGCTGTCAAGTAACTTAGCCCCAGCTACCTGGCAAGTTAGCCGTGGTAGGCTACTGACTGCTGCCCTGGTAGTTGATGGTCGGTCATACGACTCAAATGCATAAAAACAGTAACTCCGATCAGTAAAACCAACGAGGTATATTAAAGGAAACAGGTTGAGACAGCCGTGGTCTTCAGGATATGATGATCAGAATATGACAAATGAGTAAAAGTGAGTAAAAATGATCCTTTAGCGGCTTGTCTCAGCGTCTCAGCGTCTCCACTCAAAGATGCAAAGTTACAGAGTGACACGCAGTGTATTTGTTGTTAAGCAGCCAGAAACATTTGTAAGCAGATCAACCATTGAAATCACTACAATCACTACGATCACTTTTCACCGTCAAACGTTCTCTTACTGCTGGCGAATTTAGAACTCACTGCTGCCCTGCAAAATCCAAAATTACAGCGGATCCATGTTTTTTAGATTTATCCAGGATCCGCACTCCGCACAGGGATGTGCGGTATATCTTTCTTTTCTAAGATTACAATTACGAAAAAAGGAACAGCAGAACTAAAACAAAAAATGTGATGAAAAACACAATGAATGATGGCAACAACAAAAAAGTACAAACATGATTACAAAAAAGTAATTGTTGGTCCTAAACAAGAAAAGACGTCCTTTCCCAGTGATGCTTCGGTAAGAATCACAGCTCTACTGCAGAGTTAAGATCCTCTTAGTGAGCACCATAGATGACTTGGTGTTGGCCAACTTAAGAGTTGTGATGTAACACACAACTCTATACATCATGTACCATACGCTTCCCCGGAGGAGCTCAGGCCTGGCTGTTAAAAATGTCAATTTGAGGTTATTTACTTGTATGTTTGTTGGGGTGGATGCGTTTGCATACTAAAATATAGACTGATGAAATGGAGAGATACTGTACCTGAGGCAGTTTCACCGCGGATCATCGTTATCGCCCGCTCCTTGGCCTGCAGCTTCGATGTCTGTCTGCGGCTGCTCTCAGACAGGCCTCAGCCCTCAGGCTGAACTTTCTGAAACCCTCAGCGGACTCAGCCCGCTGGACCGGCAGGGCCGGATTCAGCCAGCCCTACTAGGGTGGGCTGGAAGAATGGCAGGGTGGGCACAGGGGTGTAGTGGAGGGGGGACACGGGGGGACGGCGTCCCCTCACTTTTCACGTCTAAAATATTTTTGGGACAAAAGTAGGCCTATGTTACTCATTTACTTTTATGGATACAATTAGGCATTGTAAACCATCGTTCTCAATATGCTATACTTACTACAAATGCAAGTGTGCATGCACGTGTCTTAAAGGGGAATTCCACTTATTTTCAATATTTTACATTAATATACCTTAGAGATGTTGTGTGGACAATAAAATAAAGTTCCCTCATTCTGTGTTTCCTAGAAATGGAGGTCTGAAAAAAAAAAAAAAAAAACATTAGCATGGTGATGACATCATCAAGATGTGTTTCACCATGTTAATGTTTCCTTTTTTCTGAGAGTGTACAAATGGAACCAAATGGACCCGCTAGGGTCCATTTGGTTCCATTTGTACACTCACAGAAAAAAAAAGAAATGGGTGGAATTCCCCTATAAGAGGCGTCCCCCCACTTCCAAAAGTCCCACTACAACACTGGGTGGGCAACTCCAAAGTTTTTCATATGAAGCAGTGCTTTTCAACCTTTTTGACACCAGGGCCCACTATTTATTCGGCCTCTGAGCCACAGACCGCATTTTGATGATATTTTAGCCCCACAGACCCCAAAACTAAAGATTTATTTCGCTTTTGTCCACAATTCCAGACTGGATTTGGGAAACAAAGCAGGCAAAAATACAGATCAAAAATGACCATTAATCTTCTACATTCTCTAGTTGCGTAGGCTTGCGCTAATTCAGATGATGAATATTTTAATTCTTGAGAGCGTAAACATGAGACCAAATGGACCTGCAAGGGTCCGTTTAGTTTCAATATAGATTGTATCATTTAAGGTATTATTATGTCAACTGCTTTATAACTTTAATTAGTTTGGCAAAAACCAACCACTGTACAAGTTCACAAAACATCACATCATGCCAAGTTGTGCATTTTTAGACCATCTTTTTTTTTTTCAGCGAGTGACAATATCCTACGACAAGGCATAATTCCAGCATAACCCAATGAGAGATTCTGTTCTACTCCACGGATCTTCAATAATGTATCTATTCCACAATTGAGCCGATCTGATGATGCAGACATGGCTGGGGTTTAATGCGGTGAGACCGCGCGCAGGCTATAATGCATGTGCAGGAGTTTAGGAGATGGATGGGAGGTTCTACATCTTTCATGCTCCCACAAGCACGGACCAATTTGAATATTTCTAATATGCCTGTTTATGCTCATCGCAGCAGCAGATCGAAGCGTGAAGGGGATGGAGGTAGAGAGAGGAAGAACAGAGAGGTTATCGGAGAGAGAGAGGGAGACAGGGGCGGATTGGCACATATTTTCCCACCGGGGGGGGGGGGGGCGGGGGCTGGTTAACCAGATGTAACTCTTTGAGAGCCAATGGACCCTTGCGGGTCCATATGGTTTCATTTTTACACCCTCAAGAGTTAAAATATCCATCATGTGAATAAGCCCAACTTAGTCTACACAACTAGAGAATGTAGATTAAGATTAATGGTCATTTTGATCTTTATGTTCCAGGCGAGCATCTAGCACATTCTAGTGCATTTTGGAAGTGCCACTAGTGCATTTTGGATCTTGTCCAGGCCACTAGGTGGCGCAGGCCACCGGGAAAACTCCCTGTACTCCAGATGGCCAATCCGCCCCTGGAGGGAGAGATCCATCTCAGCTTACCATAGCAGGCACAAACAGGCTGTCTTGCTCCCTAATAACTTCGCCGTTATTTCGCCGGAACTGAAATACCGTCACAATGAAATCATAATAAACCTGAAATTATGGCTGTGACTGGTAAGTCCTATAGTTGCTACCGTGCACACTGTCAGCACTTTGACGGAGGCTGTAAAACTTGCTCCAATGATTGATTCTGAACACTTAAGCGTATACGTTGTAGTAAGTGTCTGCATGCATAATAACCCCGCGTTTACCTATTTCCACGTTTTTGAAGAGAGCATTCATAACCGGGGGGTGGGGGGATGTCGGTCTCGGAAACCATCCAAAAATAAAGGTTACCTGTCATGCCATATGAGACGGTGGCAGGCGATACACACAACACAAAGTGGTGTGATGTGCTTGGTGGTTATGCTGCATGACTACGAGGCCCAAGTGAGCCATAGAAGAGGAGTAGAGGGAAATATTTGTTTCATAGACTCTTATTTTAGGAGTGAAGGAATGATTAATGTGATGGAGCAGAGGCTCCTTATAGTTACTCAAAATGTTTATATTCTGCTAATCACCATCCAAATGACCACAATGAAAGCCAGCCCTTATTTAAAGGTAATATAGGTAACTTTGGTGTGTACAAACACTGTGCTTGTGAACTTGTTTAAAAACATAACCTAACTCCAACTCACTTCCACTCTATTGGCTCATTATGATGCTACTGGAGACTGCTGTGCTGTGATTGTCCAAAACGCTGCCTCACCCCACACATTAGCCACGCCTGTCCTGAGCTTGACGAAAGTTTTGTTTTCATGATTTGTTGACAAAATTCTGGATTGATTTTTTTCTTTTGGCTAAAAAGTTGCCTCCATTACCTTTAACCCGTAGCGGCCTTCAGTCTCGATCGAGAGACCATGGCGCAAGCACACTTGGATTAGATCAGGCAGCAGATTCGACTGTTATCAGTGGATAAGATCGCAGTTGTCATCAGCAGGATTGTTCTGAGATGCAAAACTCTAGCCCCCTCCAACCGTAACCCTAAGTCCCTAAATCCCCAACGCTCAACCACCTCAACCTCAGCGAGTGACCTCAACCTCAACCTAACCTCACAGACCGTCAGGTTAGGTTGAGGTTGAGGTTGAGGTTACGTTTGGAGGGAGCTAAGGTTTTGCTACAAACAAAGCTAAACCCTTCTCAGAGGGAGAGAGGAAGTTTGCGGAAAAAACAATGGATTTTAAAACTTAATATTTCCACAGGGTTTAAACCACTATGAAAGATAATTAAGATTAGTTATCTCAGACATGGATAGACTCTCCTTCAACAAAGATGGTGAATGCAAACATTCTCTGTATTGTATCAGATTACGGGTCCATTTGGTTTCATTTTTACGATCTCAAGAGTTACAGATCTATAAGTGGTCCAAATGGACATTTGGTTTCATTTTACGATCTCAAGAGTTACAGATCTACAGTGGGGCAAAGTATTTGGTCAACCACCAATTCTGCAAATAAGAAGATGAGAGAGGCCTGTCATTTTCAAGGAAACAAAAAGGAATTAGGTGTCAGCTTTCCAAGCTTCAGTGTTTCCAGGGCTCATTTTTCAATTATAATTGTAATATGTGTGCGACGTTTTCTGGGTTTTGTAGTGCAATCACCACTAATACTTAATGAGGTGGTGTGCAGTGAGAGAGAAACAAAACCTAAGATGACTTTTGGAGTTATTAGCAGACAACAGAATAATCAATCACTCCAAAAGTTGTGGTAAATCTGTTAAGGAGTTAATGTGTCATTAGCAGAGTTGTACCCGAACGCGTTCAAAGAACGAAAGTTCTTTGAACCGTTCATATTTTTAAGGAACTTGAACCGAACGGACCCTATATCTGCTTGAAGAACGGCGATGTGAACGCGTTCATTTCTGGCGTGAGTGAACGTCACTTTTCTTGCGTTCGATTTCGCTCAAGAGCAGGGCTCGACAGGCTCGCATTTGTGAGTAAAGAGTTCATAGCACCGGTGCGAGTAGAGCATTTGGCCATTCAGCTGTGATAGAGACATGACAAGTGCACATTCTATGAGTTATACCTAAATTTATATTACTGTAGTACGGCGGTGCTGTTCGCTAAAATAGAGCAGATATACAAGCTATCAACATGTTGAGGCTCGAGGCATCCTTAGCTTGAAGATCTGTTCTCCCTGCCCACCGCCCCGCCCCTCCCTCTGCTCTGTCAGCAGCGCACAGCATCAGACAGCTTAACACAGCATCAAGGAAGGACGCTTCTCTCCAACACGTTGAATGAGCTACTAAAGCTGTTCATGTTGGTAAAATGTATAATCTCCCTGCGCTATGCGTGTATTTAAATCATATACTGTCTGCGCAGCAACCTTTTGCCTCACGCACGTGTGCCGGCGCTATCCCGAGATTAATCATAAATAACGCACCATGCACGTGCGCGCTCGGACGCACAACACTTTTATATTCTTACCATCATTGACTGATTTGCCGTCGGATCGTTTTCATTTTTATTTACCGGTAGGCTGCAATTAGCCTACTACAGCGGCCTTAAGGTTTGGGGGACCCTTTCACATTGTGATTAATATAACAATATGCGCTATTGTATAGAGTTGGGATACCCGACTGAAACAATACCCGCGACAGCCCATGCTCATTTGCTTAATTGGTGGTCAGGCTTTCAGTCGACCTGGCTATGTTAATACATTGATATTGTAAAATAGTAGTAAAAATGCTAAGCATTGAGCCCTGTTCAAGAGTTAAACTACAATGAGCTGAAAATAGAGCAGATCTACAAACTCAGTGACGCACTTTGAGCTTGTTGATCTCTATTTCTGCTGATATTTTCTGCTCAATTTTCAGCACAGAGATGCACAGGGCTGGACTGAACTGAGCGCCTTCATAATAAAAATCTTCACAAATCAACTAAGGACATCTTCAGTTGTATATGGCTATGGGCTGCAATCATTTTGAACAAAAAAAAGAGGGAGGGAAAAAAAGAACGAAAAAGAACTATAATAGTTCTTTTTTTGGAACCATGAACTTTAGTTCTAAAAATTCAACAATGAACTATGAACGGAACTAGTTAGTTTTGAAAGGTAGGAACTATGAACTGAACTATTTCAGAAAAAAAGAGAACTTTCCCAATAATGTGTCATTAGACACATTAAAATGTTGAAAATGGGTGGAATTCCCCTCTAAGTAAATGCATTTTATACCACATAATATAACGCAGCCACCTTCCATAAGCACCGGCGTCAGTCCACCACCGATGCCCCAGCAGTGTCATTTAGAGGTGAGGGCAGCACGTGTCAGCATGCCAAAATTAGTTTTCACTGAAATATGATTGACACTCTTGAATTGCTTTCGCCCACGACCTTGGAGGACTGATCTGAACAGAAGCCGACGTGTGTGTGTGTGTGTGTGTGTGTGTGTGTGTGTGTGTGTGTGTGTGTGTGTGTGTGTGTGTGTGTGTGTGTGTGTGTGTGTGTGTGTGTGTGTGTGTGTGTGTGTGTGTGTGTGTGTGCGTGCGCGCGGTCGGACGGACGGACGGACGGACGGACGGACGGACGGACGGACGGACGGACGGACGGACGGACGGACGGACGGACGTGTGCACATGCGTGTGCGCGTGCGTGTGTAAGTGCATCCCAACCCAAGATGCCAACTTTTAGACTTTCGTGGCTTTTGCACTGACTGTACAGAATAAATAATGTATCTTCTCGGCGGAGGGGAATAAGCAGATTTGCAGATCATTTAAGAAGGTGCTCCAGTCTCCGGGCCGCGAGGGGAGCAGATAAGAGAGGGAACAGAGAAGGATTAGAGAAGCCAGTCATACAAATAGTAGCGTATATATTCCGTATCTCTTGACCGAAGGTTGCAGACAAACTTTGTGAAGACATGTACGTTGTACAGTATAGCTGCTATCTCCCTTCTCCTGCCTTGTTCCCAAGTTAGTTATACATCATGGCTCCTAGTGGGTCAAGCTGTCATCGAGAGAGAGAGAGTTAGAGAGTGTGTATTAGTGTTGTAGTCAAGACCAAGACCTAGGAGGGTCGAGACCAAGACAAGTCCACAAGACAAATTAAGTGAAGAGCAGCAAGACGGAGACAAGACCAAGACAATTGAGGGCGAGACAAAAACAATCCAGAGACAACGATTTGTCTTGAGATGAGACAATGTATTGAGAACTGCAACACTAGTGTGTGTGTATGCGTGCATGTGCGCAGGTACAGAGGCAGACAATCCTTTATTAATCCAGTTGGAGATGCAGTTGTCATAGCAGCGGAGTGTACAGTAGGTGGGTGTCCATCCCTGTTACGATCACGCAAAACATAGCGTAATGTAATCTGTGCACATAATGGCCAACCGCCATTTGTGTTGAGCTTCATAGATCTGCTATTTTGTTGTTAGTTTTCAAAAACTCCTAGTCCCAATACTTAATTGTGATTGGCTGGTCACCGCCATGTGACCCACCGATAACCCACTGCTGACGTGTGACATTTGGTAGGATCACTCCACCACTCGGAACCGGCTTTATTGTTGTTATGGAATCTTGCCGCAGGTGTGTTGTTTCTACAGCAGGTTAGCCAGGAACTACTTTTTTTTAGCTGGATAACTCATAGACGGCATCGCACTACGGTTGATTATTTTAATTGGTACTTTTCAGGTTGCCGCAATTGTAACAGTTTTAGAAAAGCAATAACTCGAGGTCGCAGTTTATGGGTGGATTTTTTTCCAGGGGCGGCGTAGGCAGTCTTCCACCTTCCCGGGTAGAAATCTACTGGTAACCTGCGACCTTGAGTTTATTTATTAAGTTATAATTTGTGCAGGAAGGGGGCAGGGCAGCTAAAATAAACAGCAAATATCTAAATGCTGAATGGAGTAACTTCTGGGGTGTTCACAAATATATCCCTTTATTCCCTTTAAGGGCAGTACTTAAAGGGATACTTTGCCGAAATTAAACCTGGTCTGTATGGTTATACTATCATGCATCCCTTTCTCTGTGTCCGTGTCTCAGCGCATACTGTAGTGGAACACCAGGAGGGGGTTCCAGACTCACTGCCCTAAAAGTGACATAGGTGGTAAACGTTTCCCAGAGCACTGAACAATAAAGGAGGCAGAGGAGAGCAGCAAGGCACGCACAGAATATACTTTCTCTAGCGCCACCGTGTGGCTTTTTTTTTTACATATAGGCCTATATATTTTTTTTCACATATTTCGAGGCCGTTGTACAGCATTGTGGCTTTTTTTTTTACATATAGGCCTATATATATTTTTTCACATATTTCGAGGCCGTTGTACAGCATTTAAAGGCATTCCGTACCGGCGAAGCACTCCTTTAAGTAAATGTACTTTCGGCCCACTGTCCACCAGCAGGCCAGCTAGTCCCTGTGGCCCCTAGCCTAGTCTGTGTGGGATGGTGAGGTGAGAGTAATATAGCAGTGCTGTGCACTTGTGAGTGCACGCTATAGATGCAAGCATGCGCACGCGTGCGCACACAAACACACACACACACACACACACACACACACACACACACACACACACACACACACACACACACACACACAGCAACGAAGAAAGTCCTTTCAGATGACGGCAGCACTCGCTGGTAGTGGGGGAAGAAACCTGAAAATGAGTCCAAAGCCCACCGACCGTGGGGGAGAGGGAATGAGGGAATGGGGAGGTGGAGTGTAATGGGTGGATGGCAGGTTACTGCAATTCCCTGCAATTTCCCACTGCGCTCTCTCTCTCTCCCTCTCTCTCTCTCTCTCTCTCTCTCTCTCTCTCTCTCTCTCTCTCAGGCGTCAGGCATGGAGCGTGGGGGAAATTAATTGGTCACGTTGGTCACGAGTCAAAACAAAGTCACGAAACCAACTTTATTTCGTTACCTGTATCTGCCAGCAGAGAAAATGACAACTGGGAACAGATGAGAGGTCTAGAAGGTGCTTTTACATCTTGCTAGCCTATCACACGCGCGTGTGGAGCAGGGACGGATGTAACATTTCCCCATTGCGGGGGGCAGTAGAAAATGGCATGGGTGCGGCGAAGACACCGCACCCATGCCATTTTTGGTTACAGGACTTTTATTAGGCAAGTAAAGCAAAAACATCAGTTGTTGTTGAAGTTGCAACAGACACGCAGCATGCATACAGCTAAAGGTCTTGTTCAAGAGTTTTCTGTTTTTAATGATGAAATGCTGTTGGTTTAGTGGTGACACAATAGCAGTTAGTTAGTAGCAGTGTTTCAAATAATTTTAAATATACGCACTTTAATTGAAATGTCTTGGATTGTTTTGCACACCATAAATGTTTGGTGGGGCAGACTGGGCATTTAGGGGGGCATTTCCCCCCATGCCTAGATCCGCCCCTGACATGGAGGCATCTGTTTTATTGTGTACAGTGCACGCATGGGTGTCCATGAAAGTGTGTGCGTGTGTGTGCGTGCGTGCATGCATGCGTGTGTGCGTGTGCGCGTGTGCGTGTATGGGTCTGTGTATATTGGCAGACTTTCAATTGCAGTAATTTCCCCTGTCATATTCGGCTGTGTTGGTGATGTGAAGATTGTCTCACCGTCCCTGAGCTGGTGCACAAATTGTTGTTGACTTTTTAAGCAGAAAACTTGCATCTCCACGTTTCAACTCTTTCATGTTTGTTCGTAGATTTATTTTCCCACTTAATCATATAAGATCGGCGCACAGAAACTGAAAATGTCTGATTTACAAGCTCTGCTGTTTGTGAACGTTACGATTATGTATTTATTGTGTCTTTATTTATTGGTTTGTTTGTTTGTTTTCACAATTTAAAAATGTATTTATTAGGGTTGTCCTGATCGCATCACGGGATCAGAAAAAAAAATCAGGAACGATTTAAATGATCGGAAATCAGATTGTGAGAAAAAGTGAGCGGGTGCATGGATTATTTCTACTCGGGGCTCTACAGCCGGGCAGTGGTCTGGTAGTCCTAAAGAACAGTGATTTTCAAACAGGTGGTCCGGGGATCACCAGTTGTCCTTGAGATCATTCCAGGTGGTCCCCAGGCTAAATGATGGACAGTTGGTTAACCAGATGTAACTCTTTGAGAGCGTTACACTTTCAAGAGCTAAAATATTCATCATCTGAATTAGCCCCAAAGTCTACACAACTAGAGAATGTAGAAGATTAATGGTCATTTCTATCTGTATGTTTGACTGTTTAGTTTCCCCAAATACAGCCATGTAATTATGGACAAAAGCAAAAATAAATCTTTAGTTTTGGGTTCTGCGGAGCTAAAAATGTGGCTAAAATTCTGAATAAGTAGTGGGCCCTGGTATCAAAAAGGTCGAAAACCACTGCTAAAGGTGGATAAGGATTGGAACATACAAGGTTTCCAGCAAGTCGTGGCGAAATGTAGAGCACCTGATGTTCCGCCGCGCGCTGCACCGCGACGGCGTAACCGCGCGACTGAGGGTGACTTGCTTTCATTCTTCAAGGACAAGGTGACCCCTTGCCTTTGACGTGGGGACAAGAATTCAGAGCATCTGATCTACTGGGGATATTAAACAGGGACAAATGGGCATCCACACATCAGCACAGCAAGCTAGCAGAGAAGTCTTTGATGCCGCATGAGAGAGACAGAGTACCGGACAGCTCATACCGTTGTTGGCACCGCCACTCAAGGACGCTCACCTTAATGCTTAAGCCATAATATGGCTTAAAGGGATAGTTCAGATTTTTTAAATTAAGCTGTATGGAATACTCGCCATTAATATAGTGGTTGCAACTGTATTAGTTGATATCCAGAGTCCCGTGATGGGAGTTCTGTTCTGGTTCTGGTGAAATAGGTAAAAAAGAAATTCATAGATTCCAGTCTTTAATTCATCTTGAAATCTGAAAGTATTGTTTTCCGATAATGGTTTTGTTGCATGAGAAAAAAAAATGCCCCCGCACCTATTCTATACCATCTATTCGAATGGCATTTTCTCAGATTCAACCCCTCAATGTCAGTTTACATTGAGACAGTGGTACATCCAGGACTTGTGACCCGGATATTTTTGGCACAGAGGGTACTGAAGTTTATGGCGCTGGGTGGCATGAGGTCATCAACAAGGCCATATTCATGGCATCAAAAAAACAGGGAGATCCAGGCAGATTCTTTATGTCTCATCGTTGTATTTATTTCAGCAAAGTGACTCAACTCAAACAATCACATACTATTCTCCTAGGCAATAGCCATCATTAACTCCAGACTGGACTAGCAGAGTTGCTATATAGCTATATACTGTATACACTTATTGTATATGTAACTTTAGACTTACAAATAATGCAAGTTAACTATAAACTTTAATGTGGGTTCTCTTAAGACACAACAGTACCAAAGACACCAGAAACATGATTACGTCATCATACATTTGTTTTTGAAGATCTGACGCTTCAAAATAAGGGTTTCAAAAGTGAAAGCTGTCTCATAGACTCACATGTAATCCTCATGTTAGGCACAAAAATGGTTAAATATTAGAAAATAGTGGAATGGTGCAATGCTGTCTCATTTATACTTTCAAGTTCAATTCGATGATTAAGAATCAGAAGGCCATTTACAGGATATCATTACTTCTGTTCGTCGAGGCAGTGACAGAACAGCCTGAAATTTCACTAAACAAACAATTCATCAAAAGGTTGCAAAGTACACATTCAACCCTGGCAAAAAAATATATATTTGCACATGTACCGTTTCAGCTTAAACCATTTTTAGAAGAACAATTTCATTTTGAACCCTTTGTTCCTCTCCTTGATATTATTCATGGAAAACAATAAGAATTCCTCCACATGGATTCAATCTGAATCGTGGCAATTTCTTTCCTTGGGCTCTGTGGTATCTACAGAAATGTAATCTACATGTCTCTATTAAAATGCATGAGGCCCGAGAAGGAGACGCTTTCATTAGCGTGAGTTGGGGAGGGAAAAAGCTACGTGTGCAAAACTTCCAGCACTTTCTAATATTCTGTTTGAGGTCAGACATGAAGTTGAGATTAAATGAAAAATGCAATTTTAACCCCTTTAGATCACCCCCTCATATTGTGCAACTGTTTAAATGAAACACTAATATGCTTTTACAAGCCCCATTTACTTGTAGACCGGAAATGGTTATGTTTTGTTGGCATGCCACGCGCAACCACACATACTGTATGTCACTATCACCTTAACCCATTGTAGACTATCCCGATTCTAAAAATGTCTCTGAAATACTAACCTAAGTGTACTGGAAAACTTCAAATTATTGTGTAACATCACCAAATTTTGACATTTTTTGATACTGTACATACTGTACAGAACGCATATTGGTGTTCCCGTCAACTAGGGTAAAACTACCACTAGGGTTCCCGTCTACTATTGTGAACAAGAATCATAATAGTGAGGAGCAGGGGTGTAGTGGAGGGGGGACGGCGTCCCCTCACTTCTCACATCTAAAATATCTTTGTGGCAAAATTAGGCCTATGTTTTTTGTCTTGTCATTTACTTGGATACAAGCGTGTCTGTGTGTGTTGCGCAGGTGCACGCAAATGCGCATGCAGATGGAAGTGTGCATGCACGTGTTTAATTTCGCTCATTTTCAATATTTTACTATGTCATGAATATACCTTAGAGATGTTGTGTGGACATGATAAAAAGTTTCCCCCATTCTGTGTTTCCTGTGTTTCACCATGTTAATGAGTTTCCTTTTTTTCTGAGAGTGTACAAATGGAAACAAATGGACCCGCTAGGGTCCATTTGGTTCACATTTGTACACTCAGGAAAAAAAGTGTGGAATTCCCCTTTAAGAGTCCGTCTCCCCACTTCTAAAAGTACCACTACAACACTGGTGAGGAGAACTGTGTCACTCCTGTTCACTTCATCAGGCCAACCATCTATTGGTGCATAGCGTCAATGCCCTGAACTGGGTGTTTCCATGGGCGTAGTTTGATTTTGGGTATGCAGGGGAGGGGGGGGCTAAACTTTTAGCACTACAGTTCATGTTTTTGTAACCAATCCAACATCAACAACATAAGTCCAACCTCAGCTGCGTTGCCTGTGTGTCCTAATCATTGGCAAAGTGACAGATAAAGAGGGAATAGAGAAAAGAGAAAGAATTACTGCTGCTCCACTTGACCAGTGGTTTTCAACCTTTTTGATCCGAGGGCCAACTATTTATTCAGCATTTGAGCCACTGACCACCATTTGATGACATTTTCAGCCCAGAGACCCAAAACTAAAGATTTATTGTGCTTTTGTCCACAATTCCATGCTGTATTTTTGCAAACAAAACATACAGATCAAAATGACCATTAATCTTTTACACTCTCTAGTTGTGTAGAATTCTTAACCCATTTAGGCCTGACCTAAGGTTTCTGAAAAACTTGAAATATTTATATATCAGCAACAAAAAAAGTTAATTGTGGAATACTGTACATACTGTACAGAATCCAAATATGGATTCCCGGCCTGAAGTTAATTGAGTGGGTTAATTTAGATAAGGAATATTTTAACTCTTGAGTGTAAATTGAAACCAAATGGACCCGCAAGGGTCTGTGTAAGTAGAAATGATTATTATAAAGCTAGTGAAACTACAATAAAATCACTGACCTAACATTATTATTGGCCATTGAAATCTTTAATAATCAACTGTTCCGGGTTTAACTTAATACATCTTCACATTGTTGTAATTTTAAATACATGAAAACACAAAGTGGTAATAACTAACCTGCAGGCTCTACAGTAGAAGCAGCAGTTATGGGAAATCTTTCTTCTGTGCCAAACAAAACATTTTAATTGAAACGATAAAGCCACTGTAACATTCTAATAAAAAATGCAAGTAAGAGAAACATGTATAAAACGTGAATAACTTGTTATAACACAATGCAAGTATAGAATTACTATAAGTGAGTTCTGTTGTTGGAGCAACCTTTTATCCCCCAGTCTCTCCAGCCAAGTAAAACAGGCTTTAGTGAAATAGTGATGGGCCATTAGCGATTTCTGTTGTTTTAGGGATCATCTTGGACACCCCCAGTCTTCAGGACCAGTTAAACAGGTTTTGACCCATTTGATAACAAAAGGCTGATGAATGGCGGGTTGTCAAGCAGTATGGATGATCCTTAACACCTCGGAAACGTCCTTCCTGGAGTTATTGTTTCCCCAATCCCCCACCTCTAGGCTAATCATTGTATCTATCAGTAGGTCTATAGAGATATACAGTAGAGTTTCGCCATTGAGGGGGCAGAAACTGAGCGCTCGTTATGCATGCTTGTCCCCATTTCTTGTCCTATTCTCATTAAAGTCTATGTAGAGGGGCCGCCATTGGACTGACCCCATGATGAGAACAGAGTTGTCACAACTTTTATTTCTACCGCATTTTGTCCACGATTTTTTCTGTGGTGGATTACTGAAGACCCCTTCACCCCTGGCCACCCCTGGGGCCATAATGCGCTTAAAATGAAAAATAGAGAATTGGTAGGTTTTCTTGTATATGCTACTACTGACGTTTGAAAACAGTATTTGGGGTTTGAGTTGACAGTTTGTGATTTTGAGCTTAATCTCTTGCACCCAAAACTAATTACTTTCACATTGTTGTCTACAATTGTGAAAAAGAACTGGCAAAACATTGTCAAAATAACAATTATTCTCCATTTTCTAATTGCGTAGACTCTTGAGAGTGTAAAATGAAACCAAATGGACCCGTAAGGGTCCATTTGGTTTTGTTTTAACGCTCTCAAGATTTACAGATCTGTCGTGGGACTGTCATGATCTACCTGCACGGTCTGTGTAATCTACTGGTAGATCACGATCTACCTTTTGGGCAGCCCTGCCTTATAGGGATGATCTTTCTGTCATTTCCAGGACGTCTTCAAACGCAACTCCCCATTGGAATTGACGCAACTCCCCAATGGAATTGACGCAACTCTCCAATGGAAAGCTCTGCTGTGACCTAATGAGGGAATGAAAAATCAAATGGAACTAACTTAAAATGAAGTTAGAAAAGTTTTTGAGGCTTCGTTTCAGTTATTTTTTTCTAAGGAAAAGATTAATAAAAAAAAAAGGATATTGAGCGGAAAATAGTCCAGGTAAAATGAGTTTGGTTCATGAATAAAAATAATTAGAATGGCCATGATGATTCTGTTCGTCCAACACCAATCTAGGAACTGATGGGCAAATAAAAAAGGAAGCAGCAGCACAGGTTGGAATCTGTTCCTCAGAGATTAGGCCAAGACTTAACTATTCAGAAATTTGGTAATATTAAACAGACATTTTGCTGTCTGCGATTAAGCCAGTCGTAGGAAAATGTGTACAATGTTTAAGCTGTGAATAGACCATGGGTTTAGGCACACTTAGTGTGGTCCTTTGAATGAAGACGAGCTGAATTTGTTTTTTCATACTCCATAGAGCAGATCAGTTGTACTGACGGAGACAGTTAGCATTTTCTGTGCTTTGTACAATGATAAACGTAGCAAATAACAACTAATCTACAGAACATGCTGTGAGTTACACTTGGATGCATTCTTATGTTACTACCGACTCTTTGTTTATCTTGTAGCATCCCTTTGGTCGCCCCTCTGCCTGCTCTGCTGGTCTATTGTGACAGTTTCAGCCGTTCCTCCATTACATCCATTCTGTGGCGTCCTGTGATGACGCGTAGCCTATATTCAGATGGCCATTGCGTCATAATGTTGCAACAAAACAGACATCCACCGGCTTATAGTTACAGCTAAAGAGTGACAGCTTCTGTAGGGCGGGGACTGCCGCTGTTGTCATAATGACACAATATTAAAGAAAACAGGCAACGCTGATGGGGTCCACCTCTTCCACTAGCGCCTCTGGTTTCCATGGTAACGCTCCTCTGCAACGTACCTCTCGTTGACGTTAACAAGACAACGAAAACCTCTTTCAGCCGACGGTAGCGTCGCACATCAGAGCGTTCTTAAACTCTTTAACAGTAGATGTATACTGCACACTTACGGCTCTTTAAAATGATGATATCTGTAGTGTCTGTCCCATTTCCTCTGCACAGCTCTGTAAAATGATGAGTCCTGTAATGTCTGTTACGTTTCCTCTGCACGTAATTATGTGATGACTATCGTAGAAAAGCTGTTAAAGTTTGGATAATTTTACAAGTGGCAAAACTGTAATTGGCATCTCTCGATTACTTTGAGAGCTAAGCTTCCTGCCTTGGAAAAATTGGCTGAGATTAGACTCATGGGTAAATGAGAACCGTTCTGATTTGCCAGGTAAAGTCAATAGCTCATGAAAGCAATTAAGTCGGCCTGGAAAAGCAATTGAAACCATGGCGAGAACACTAACACGTACCTGGCAAACGCTGCCTGCAGGGTTTTACATGCAGAATGTTTTTCTTTTGGCGTTTAGGAAAAAAAAAACTTTGTTCCTGTCATGTGGAGCAAGTGAAAAGTGAAATGGAGACTCATTGCTCGTTGTGCTAATGAGCTTGCATTACATGATTTTTATAATCACATTTTCAAGCAGTATATGTGGTTAAAACGTTCAGTGTCTGTCAAGTCGATCTCTACCTCTCTCTGCCTATAATCTGCATAGAGCAGTGATTTTCTACCTTTTTGACACCGTCCAGGGCCCACCATATATTCAGCATTTGAGCCACGGACCACCATTTGACCACCATTTTTAGCCTAAAACTTAGCCTAAAACTAAACATTTCTTTTGCTTTTGTCCACAATTCTAGGCTGGATTTGGGAAACAAAATCGTCAAACATACAGATGAAAATTACCAAGTTGTGTCGACTTGGGATAATTCACATGATGAATATTTTAACTCTTCATAATGTAAACATGAAATCAAATGGACCCGCAAGCCTCCATTTGGTTTTATTTTTACGCTCTCAAAGAGTTACATCTGGTTAACTAACTCTCCATCATTTAGCCTGGGGACCACCTGGAACCCTCTCAAGGACCACTGGTGGTCCCCGGACCACTGGTTGAAAACCACTGACATAGAGCATGCAGCAGAGAGAGAGAGGGGATACTCCTTGCTTAAAGGGAGAGAGGGGATAGTGATCATCGTCTACTCAGGCTCATGTGAACACCCCAGACAGTTTATATGTTACTCCATTCATTATTTAGATATTAGATATTCATTTTAGCTGCACCGCCCCCTTCCTATGCAAATCCATTATAACTTGAAACTTCATTTGTCAAAAACACCATTTTATTTCTAGTGACTATAATGTCCTACACGAGGGTGGAATTTCATTCATAGTTTTCTTTTATTTGGCAACCAAATAGGAACCTTGGCGCCACATTGGTTGCAGGCAAACAAATACAACAATATTAACAGTTTATTAATCAATATAAGAAAAGTTATATATGATACCCCTTCCAAAATAGTAGCATTTTCATATTTTAATTACATGTTGTATTTGCATATCTTCCTATATCATGTCTAATTTGCATATTTATATTTTTAATATTAGAATGAATACATCATTGTGATGGGGGATAACAGTATTATGCAGTTATGGTTTTACACACTAATTAACAGACCAATTTTGGGTTTCTGGCTCCTGTACTAAAAAAAAACAATAACAACTAAACTGGCCCCCAGTCGGTGGAAGAGGCCTCTGTCTGTCTCGCTCTCACTTTTGTGTCAGAATCTCATAAATAGAAAATAGTGTTTAGAGAAGTTGTCGAAAAATGCATTGATGTAGAATGGTTGTTGTGGAAACAATATAAACCTTTGTTTAATTGAAAAGGGGCTGAATTTCGGTAATCATAGCTGTCAGATTGATTGCATGCTTAGTTAGTAGTGTCATTCTTCACAGTGTTTTGTATCGTAACGACTGGCCCTGCAGCACTCTGCCTGCCATCGTCAAAGACTTGCAACGAAAGCTCTCCTTTCATATCACATTACAAACTCATTCCAGCGTCCCAGTGGCGTGCGTTGTATTTGTATTTGTTCTTGCTTTTCTTTGTAAACACTGCATCTTAGTGAGAATGGAAGAACGGAGAGGCATTATGTGACATTATCTCATCATTTTCAAAGAGAGTGCCATAATCCCCAATCTGCTGTCAAGTCTGTTCTTCTTTCTGTCGGTGTGTCGGGTGCTTGTTTTGATGAGCTCAAATAACCTTTACACAAGTAATAATAACACAAAAAAAATGTGTTTCTCAATTTAAGCTCAGAAGCGTCTCTTGAGCATCCACGTTTATTTCTCATTTTAAGATCACCTAAAGATCGCCTATGTCTCTTTATGGCTCCTACTGTAAGATGAATACTAGGTGAAATCTTGCTATATATACGCATATATATAGCAAGATTTCAGCTTTGTCTCATTCATCTCTCAAATACATCTGTAACAGCCAATGGAGAGACTTCAGCTTTGCCTCATTCATGGATCCTAGTGTTCATCTTAGGAGCCATAAAGAGGCATATCTTAAAATGAGAAAATGAGAAAACGAGAAACATTTGGCTGCTCAAGAGACGCTTCTGAGCTTAAGCAAATTTTTCCTCTGGGAAAGTGCTTAATATTTTAGGACAGACAGCTTTCAGGGATGAAAAAGCTTACTGTATAGACTATAACCATGTACCACCCAATAAAAACATACTAGTAGCCATTTCTTACTTATGCCGTTCTGCGTCGCTGTTATATTGACGCCTGTGGCTCAGGAGGTAGAGCAGGTCGTCCAGTGATCCGCGGGTTGACGGTTCAAATCCCGGCTCCTCCTGTCTACATGTAGAAGTGTCCTCGGACAAGACACCTAACCCACAATTGCTCCCAATGTGCTGGCTGTGCTTGCATGGTTTCTTCTGCGATTGTGGTATGAATGGGTAAATGTAATGTATGTAAATGCACCATTGCCAAATTGCTATTCTTCACTGCAGCTCAAAAGGCTTCAGGTCTAGTGTTAGGTTTAGTGTTAAACGTTCAGGTTGTTTGTTTGCATAAACGTTAACTGTACTGTAGATGCTTGATTCAAGGCAGTTCATTACAACATGACATAAGCATGTGCTTGTTCACGCATGTGTGTTGTCATGTGACTGGGTTATTGACAGCTAAGTGTGTGTGTGTGTGTGTGTGTGTGTGCGTGTGCGTGCGCGTGTGCACGTGCGAGCACACAGTATAGGTGAATGATGAAACTCGTCCTGCTCTGTTTCATCTGATATGGACACAGCCCGCCCCTGGCTAGGACACAGGCAACACACACACACACACACACACACACACACACACACACACACACACACACACACACACACACACACACACACACACACACACACACACACACACACACACACACAACCAGGTTGAGAGTGAATGTGAGAGTTGGATGACTAAATGCTAAATGAGCAGGTCAAGATGAAGGTGAAAGACGTGAAGGAGAATGTGTCGCTTTGCAACAACATTATTTGCAGCTGTAAGATCCAGTCTGTATAGACACTGGACCAGCCCTCATGAGAAAACACCATTGAATCGCTACTCATACAATAGTGTTTTTGCTATTGCAATGAGTAGTGCTTTGTGTAGTGATTTCAGTGGTAAAATGTAGAGAAATGGCCTGAGAAAAAAATATGTAGTGTCACTAATAAATTATTTTTTGTTTCTGCACAAACCCTAATGTAGAAACAAAGTACTGTAATTCTGTAGTGAAAACACTACATAAATATTTTATATAGGGATTATGTAGATATACAGCAGTAAATGTGTAAGCATTGTGTTGTAATTCAATAAATGTATAGTGATTGTATAGTTCCTTCCAAAAAGCCAATATTGAGCCTGAAGCAATGAAGTAGCAGCCAGGTAGTGATTTGAATAGGAATTATGTAGTAATTATTAGTAGTGATTAAGTAGTGAAACGGGACATTTCTCTACATCTTACTACTGAAATCACTACACAAATCACTGCTCATCACAATAGCAAAAACTGATTGAATCACTACATTCTACACCATGGGTGTCAAACTCTGGCCCGCGGGCCGTGTAATTTCATTTGGCCCTTGAGACATTATCAAATTAAAGGGGAAGACCACCCATTTTCAACATTTTAATGTGTCATTAATATACCTTAGAGATGTTGTGTGGACATGATAAAAAAAAAGTTCCCCCAATTCTGTAGGGTACAAATGGTACACATTTGTACCCTCTCAGGAAAATTTTGAAAATGGGCGGAATTCCCCTTCAAAAGGTTAGTTCGTTCAAACTTGGCCCGCGGCTTTGTTCAGTTTTAAATTTTGGCCCACTCTGTATCTGAGTTTTACACCCCTGTTCTACACCCTAATATGAATGGCGTGGTTGAAGTCGCCTATATTATAATTAGGCATAGTAGCTCAGCATGGCACACAACCATGTATAAATCAGTAATTGCAAATACAGTCCAGAGCGAGTTACATTAAGCATGAACCTCAAAAAAGCATGGCAATACATCATATGCATACATAGTTGATGTGAATCGTACAGTACGTAAGCCAAGAATGTAGCAGTAAAGAATCTATAGAGGCTCTAATTAAATTGTGCATACATTCACTGCTAAGTCCACATAGAAATGTTATCTAAGATAAGCGAAGGCTGTATGCAATATGGAATGTGACACACACACACACACACACACACACACACACACACACACACACACACACACCCGCACACACACACACACACCCGCACACACACACACACCCCGCACACACACACACACACACTCACTCACTCACTCACTCACTCACTCACTCACTCACTCACTCACTCACTCACTCACTCTCTCTTAGTGAGTTGAGATTTGACATGAAGCTAGGGCTAGTGCTATGGGTTTTGGGGCATATAGAGTGTTGTCCAGACGTTGCTAGCGAGTGCGTGTGCCGCGCACACACACACACACACACACACACACACACACACACACACACACACACACACACACACACACACACACACACACACACACACACACACACACACACACACACACATCTCATTAGTTGCTTGTCCCACAGCTGTATCTAGTTAGGCGTTGTTTATGCCATAGACAGCATATGTGAGATGTATTGGATAGGCTAACTCGCCTCAATGTCTGGCTGAAATTGCATCATGGGACAAAGAAAGGTCTAGCCAAGTCTTGAAACAAACATCATACACGTGTGAAGTGAGGGGTGCTTATATCATCATACAGTGTATCATCATCACCACAAATCTTGTCCTCCATGGCCAACTTGTTTGGGTTGCATGCTGGAATTTTTGTCTAAAATGATGCCATAGCATGAGTGATGACGCGACACACCACCACTCAGAGTAGTGGGAAGGCTCACTCCATTGGCTCAAAGCAGGGGTTAGGGTTCAACAGGTTGTCCGGGGACCGCCAGTAGTCCTTGAGAGGGTTCCAGGTGGTCCCCAGGCTAAATGACGGAAAGTTGGTTAACCAGATGTAACTCTTGAGAATGTAAAAATGAAACCAAATGGACTCTCAAGAGTTAATTATTCATCTGAATTAGCACTATTTAATTAAGAAGTCTACACCTGTTTTTGGGAAAATCCAGCCTAGAATTGTGAACAAAACCAAAAGAATTATTTAGTTTTAGGTCTTTCGGAGCTAAAAATGCCATCAAATGGTGGTCATTTCGTGGCTCAAATGCTGAATAAATGGTGGGCCCTGGGATGAAAAAAGGTTGAAAACCCCTGGCTTAAAGGGTAAACAATGATGGGAAAAGAGTCAAGAAAGTCACAAAGGTTGACTAGTTGTTGCAAGTTTGTAAAAGAAGTGACACTTGATTTCATTGTGCCTTGCTCACTGCTCCCTTTATTTTGAAATGAGAAATCTCTTCATGCTGCTCTCCTTTTCATTATTTTCGAATGCAATTTGCTCCGACTCATCCGATCATGAAAAAAGTTTGCTTTTGTTATATGGTTGTTATATTGGCAAGAACATAGTTGGCATAGAGAATGTACATTCTGTGAAGATGCAGGGGCGGATCTAGGCATGGGCATGGTGGGGGGGGGGGGGGCAATGGCCCCCTAATACCCAGTCTGCCCCCCAAACACGATGCCATGCAAAACAACCCAAGATATTTCAAATTAAAGTGCTTATATTTAAAATGATTTGAAACACTACTACTGCTAGCAACTAACTACAGCTGTGGCACCACTAAACCAACAGCATTTCATCATTGAAAACAGAAAACTCTCTGAGTCAGACCTTTAGCTTTATGCATGCTGTGTGTCTGTTGTAACTTCAACAACTGATGTTATTTTTGATGCTTTACTTGACTAATAAAAGTCCTCTAACCGAAAATGGTATGGGTGCGACTTCGCCGCCCCCATACCATTTTCTCTTGCCCCTCCAACATGTTCTCTTGCCCCCCAAATGGGACATGTTATATCCGCCACTGTGAAGATGTATTGTTGTTTTCTTCTTTCAGCAGCCACCGCTGCTCTCATAAATGACTGAGGAGGGAAAGAAAAGCCAGACGTCGACCCTCAAAATAAAAGCAAAAAAGTAACAAGCTCTCTCTCTGCCCCTAGCCGTCTGAAGTTGCAGACTTCAGGTAGGTGATGAGATCATCGCGCTCTTTCTTCTTTTTGAGTCCGGCAAAGATCATTTTCGTTCCTGGGATGTATTTCTTGGGGTTCTCCAAGTAAACATTGAGGGTGGCCTCATCCCAGACCACGCCTTTGCTTTTGTTGGCTTCGGTGTAAGGGTATCCCGCCGCCTGGCCCGACTGGCGCCCGAACAGGCCCCACAGGTTGGGGCCCACCTTGTGCTTCCCGTCCTTCTCCACGGTGTGGCACTGGGCACACTTCTTGACGAAAGTGTCCTTCCCTTTCTCAATGTCTCCAGGCATGGTTAAAGAGTGTGATGGCAAAGCGCTATGTATGTATGTATGTATGTATGTATGTATGTATGTATGTATGTATGTATGTATGTATGTATGTATGTATGTATGTATGTATGTATGTATGTATGTATGTATGTATGTATGTATGTATGTATGTATGTATGTATGTATGTATGTATGTATGTATGTATGTATGTATGTATGTATGTATGTATGTATGTATGTATGTATGTATGTATGTATGTATGTATGTATGTATGTATGTATGTATGTGTCTTTTGTACGCCGCAGCTATAAGGATTTGTATTTGTTTCTTTCTTTTGAATGTCACAGCTTATATTATGTCACTCTAGACACATCATCATCATCATCATCAGGACACTTGGTGACATCACCCGTCTCGAATCCCTGTGATTGGCTGCCGTTTAGACCAGTGGTTTTCAACCTTTTTGACACCAGGGACTACCATTTATTCAGCATTTGAGCCACGGACCACCATTTGATGACATTTTAGCCCCAAAGACCTAAAACTGAAGAATTCTTTTGTTTTGTTCACAATTCCAGGCTGGATTTCGCAAAAGCAAAAACAGTGTAGACTTCTTAATTAAATAGAGCTAA
>CM076975.1:41097072-41124649 GCA_039105355.1 Benthosema pterotum | reverse complement strand
GGGGGTGTTCACAAATATATCCCTTTATTCCCTTTAAGGGCAGTACTTAAAGGGATACTTTGCCGAAATTAAACCTGTCTGTATGGTTATACTATCATGCATCCCTTTCTCTGTGTCCGTGTCTCAGCGCATACTGTAGTGGAACACCAGGAGGGGGTTCCAGACTCACTGCCCTAAAAGTGACATAGGTGGTAAACGTTTCCCAGAGCACTGAACAATAAAGGAGGCAGAGGAGAGCAGCAAGGCACGCACAGAATATACTTTCTCTAGCGCCACCGTGTGGCTTTTTTTTTTACATATAGGCCTATATATTTTTTTTCACATATTTCGAGGTCGTTGTACAGCATTGTGGCTTTTTTTTTTACATATAGGCCTATATATTTTTTTTCACATATTTCGAGGCCGTTGTACAGCATTTAAAGGCATTCCGTACCGGCGAAGCACTCCTTTAAGTAAATGTACTTTCGGCCCACTGTCCACCAGCAGGCCAGCTAGTCCCTGTGGCCCCTAGCCTAGTCTGTGTGGGATGGTGAGGTGAGAGTAGTAATATAGCAGTGGTGTGCACTTGTGAGTGCACGCTATAGATGCAAGCATGCGCACGCGTGCGCACACACACACACACACACACACACACACACACACACACACACACACACACAGCAACGAAGAAAGTCCTTTCAGATGACGGCAGCACTCGCTGGTAGTGGGGGAAGAAACCTGAAAATGAGTCCAAAGCCCACCGACGTGGGGGAGAGGGAATGAGGGAATGGGGAGGTGGAGTGTAATGGGTGGATGGCAGGTTACTGCAATTCCCTGCAATTTCCCACTGCTCTCTCTCTCTCTCCCTCTCTCTCTCTCTCTCTCTCTCTCTCTCTCCCTCTCTCTCTCTCAGGCGTCAGGCATGGAGCGCGGGGAAATTAATTGGTCATGTTGGTCACGAGTCAAAAAAAAGTCACGAAAACCAACTTTATTTCGTTACCTGTATCTGCCAGCAGAGAAAATGACACTGGGAACAGATGAGAGGTCTAGAAGGTGCTTTTACATCCTGCTAGCCTATCACACGCACGTGTGGAGCAGGGACGGATGTAACATTTCCCAATTTTGGGGGGCAGTAGAAAATGGCATGGGTGCGGCGAAGAAGCCACACCCATGCATTTTTGGTTACAGCGCTTTCATTAGGCAAGTAAAGCATCAATAATAACATCAGTTGTTGTTGAAGTTGCAACAGACACGCAGCATGCATACAGCTAAAGGTCTTGTTCAAGAGTTTTCTGTTTTCAATGATGAAATGCTGTTGGTTTAGTGGTGACACAATAGCAGTTAGTTAGTAGCAGTAGTGTTTCAAATAATTTTAAATATACGCACTTTAATTGAAATGTCTTGGATTGTTTTGCACACCATAAATGTTTGGTGGGGCAGACTGGGCATTTAGGGGGGCATTTCCCCCCATGCCCATGCCTAGATCCGCCCCTGACATGGAGGCATCTGTTTTATTGTGTACAGTGCACGCATGGGTGTCCATGAAAGTGTGTGCGTGTGTGTGCGTGCGTGCATGCATGCGTGTGTGCGTGTGTGCGTGCATGCGTGTGTGGGTCTGTGTACATTGGCAGACTTTCAATTTGCAGTAATTTCCCCTGTCATATTCGGTGTGTTGGTGATGTGAAGATTGTCTCAGCGTCCCTGAGCAGGTTCACAAATTGTTGTTGACTTTTTAAGCAGAAAACTTGCATCTCCACGTTTCAACTCTTTCATGTTTGTTCGTAATTTATTTTCCACTTAACATGTCCTATCTAGTTTCTGAATACATAATATTCAAAGATTTCACACGCACAATTTTTCTAGCAGAGATACAAGCTCATACCATCGGTGGCGCGCTTTCAGTAGATTGCTATTTTTCAATAGTTATACATAATGCTTACCAAAGTTCAGTACTGTTAATCATATAAGATCGGCGCACAGAAACTGAAATATCTGATTTACAAGCTCTGCTGTTTGTGAACGTTACGATTATGTATTTATTGTGTGTTTATTTATTGGTTTGTTTGTTTGTTTTCACAATTTAAAAATGTATTTATTAGGGTTGTCCTGATCGCATCACGGGATCAGGAAAAAAAACAGGAACGATTTAAATGATCGGTAATCAGATTGTGAGAAAAAGTGAGCGGGTGCATGGATCATTTCTTACTCGGGGCTCTACAGCCGGGCAGTGGTCTGGTAGTCCTAAAGAACAGTGTTTTTCAAACAGGTGGTCCGGGGATCACCAGTTGTCCTTGAGATCATTCCAGGTGGTCCCCAGGCTAAATGATGGACAGTTGGTTAACCAGATGTAACTCTTTACACTTTCAAGAGCTAAAATATTCATCATCTGAATTAGCCCAAAGTCTACACAACTAGAGAATGTAGAAGATTAATGCATTTTTTTATCTGTATGTTTGACTGTTTAGTTTCCCCAAATACAGCCATGTACTTGGACAAAAGCAAAAATAAATCTTTAGTTTTGGGTTCTGCGGAGCTAAAATGTGGTTAAAATTCTGAATAAGTAGTGGGCCCTGGTATCAAACAGGTCGAAAACCACTGCTAAAGGTGGATAAGGATTGGAACATACAAGGTTTCTAGCAAGTCGCGGCGAAATGTAGAGCATGCAGATGATGTTCCGCGCGCGCTGCACCGCGACGGCGTAACCGCGCGACTGAGGGTGACTTGCTTTCATTCTTCAAGGACAAGGTGACCCCTTGCCTTTGACGTGGGGACAAGAATTCAGAGCATCTGATCTACTGGGGATATTAAACAGGGACAAATGGGCATCCACACATCAGCACAGCAAGCTAGCAGAGAAGTCTTTGATGCCGCATGAGAGAGACAGAGTACCGGACAGCTCATACCGTTGTTGGCACCGCCACTCAAGGACGCTCACCTTAATGCTTAAGCCATAATATGGCTTAAAGGGATAGTTCAGATTTTTTAAATTAAGCTGTATGGAATACTCGCCATTAATATAGTGGTTGCAACTGTATTAGTTGATATCCAGAGTCCCGTGATGGGAGTTCTGTTCTGGTTTGGTGAAATAGGTAAAAAAGAAATTCATAGATTCCAGTCTTTAATTCATCTTGAAATAATGGTTTTGTTGCATGAGAAAAAAAATGCCCCGCACCTATTCTCTACCATCTATTCGAATGGCATTTTCTCAGATTCAACCCCTCAATGTCAGTTTACATTGAGACAGTGGTACATCCAGGACTTGTGACCCGAATATTTTTGGCACAGAGGGTACTGAAGTTTATGGCGCTGGGTGGCATGAGGTCATCAACAAGGCCATATTCATGGCATCAAAAAACAGGGAGATCCAGGCAGATTCTTTATGTCTCATCGTTGTATTTATTTCAGCAAAGTGACTCAACTCAAACAATCACATACTTTCTCCTAGGCAATAGCCATCATTAACTCCAGACTGGACTAGCAGAGTTGCTATATAGCTATATACTGTATACACTTATTGTACATGTAACTTTAGACTTACAAATAATGCAAGTTAACTATAACTTGTGTTCTCTTAAGACACAACAGTACCAAAGACACCAGAAACATGATTACGTCATCATACATTTGTTTTTGAAGATGTGACGCTTCAAATAAAGGTTTCAAAAGTGAAAGCTGTCTGATAGACGCGCATGCAATCCTCATGTTAGGCACAAAAATGGTTAAATATTAAAAAATAGTGGAATGGTGCAATGCTGTCTCATTTATACTTTCAAGTTCAATTCGATGATTAAGAATCAGAAGGCCATTTACAGGATATCATTACTTCTGTTCGTCGAGGCAGTGACAGAACAGCCTGAAATTTCACTAAACAAACAATTCATCAAAAGGTTGCAAAGTACACATTCAACCCTGGCAAAAAAATATATATTTGCACATGTACCGTTTTAGCTTAAACCATTTTTAGAAGAACAATTTTCATTTTGAACCCTTTGTTCCTCTCCTTGATATTATTCATGGAAAACAATAAGAATTCCTCCACATGGATTCAATCTGAATCGTGGCAATTTCTTTCCTTGGGCTCTGTGGTATCTACAGAAATGTAATCTACATGTCTCTATTAAAATGCATGAGGCCCGAGAAGGAGACGCTTTCATTAGCGTGAGTTGGGGAGGAAAAAGCTACGTGTGCAAAACTTCCAGCACTTTCTAATATTCTGTTTGAGGTCAGACATGAAGTTGAGATTAAATGAAAAATGCAATTTTAACCCCTTTAGATCACCCCCTCATATTGTGCAACTGTTTAAATGAAACACTAATATGCTTTTACAAGCCCCATTTGCTTGTAGACCGGAAATGGTTATGTTTTGTTGGCATGCCACGCACAACCACACATACTGTATGTCACTATCACCTTAAACCATTGTAGACTATCCCGATTCTAAAAATGTCTCTGAAATACTAACCTAATTGTACTGGAAAACTTCAAATTATTGTGTAACATCACCAAATTTTGACATTTTTTGATACTGTACATACTGTACAGAACGCATATTGGTGTTCCCGTCAACTAGGGTAAAACTACCACTAGGGGTTCCCGTCTACTATTGTGAACAAGAATCATAATAGTGAGGACCAGGGGTGTAGTGGAGGGGACGGCGTGCCCTCACTTCTCACATCTAAAATTTGTTTGTGGCAAAATTAGGCCTATGTTTTTTGTCTTGTCATTTACTTGGATACAAGCGTGTCTGTGTGTGTGCGCAGGTGCACGCAAATGCGCATGCAGATGGAAGTGTGCATGCACGTGTTTAATTTCGCTCATTTTCAATATTTTACTGTCATGAATATACCTTTGAGATGTTGTGTGGACATGATAAAAAGTTTCCCCATTCTGTGTTTCCTGTGTTTCACCATGTTAATGAGTTTCCTTTTTTTCTGAGAGTGTACAAATGGAAACAAATGGACCCGCTAGGGTCCATTTGGTTCACATTTGTACACTCAGGAAAAAAAGTGTGGAATTCCCCTTTAAGAGTCCGTCTCCCCACTTCTAAAAGTACCACTACAACACACTGGTGAGGAGAACTGTGTCACTCCTGTTCACTTCATCAGGCCAACCGTTTATTGGTGCATAGCAACAATGCCCTGAACTGGGTGTTTCCATGGGCGTAGTTTGATTTTGGATGCAGGGGAGGGGGGGCTAAACTTTTAGCACTACAGTTCATGTTTTTGTAACCAATCCCAACATCAACAACATAAGTCCAACCTCAGCTGCGCTGCCTGTGTGTCTTAATCATTGGCAAAGTGACAGATAAAGAGGGAATAGAGAAAAGAGAAAGAATTACTGCTGCTCCACTTGACCAGTGGTTTTCAACCTTTTTGATCCGAGGGCCAACTATTTATTCAGCATTTGAGCCACTGACCACCATTTGATGACATTTTCAGCCCAGAGACCCAAAACTAAAGATTTATTGTGCTTTTGTCCACAATTCCATGCTGTATTTTTGCAAACAAAACATACAGATCAAAATGACCATTAATCTTCTACACTCTCTAGTTGTGTAGAATTCTTAACCCATTTAGGCCTGACCTAAGGTTTCTGAAAAACTTGAAATATTTATATATCAGCAACAAAAAAAGTTAATTGTGGAATACTGTACATACTGTACAGAATCCAAATATGGATTCCCGGCCTGAAGTTAATTGAGTGGGTTAATTTAGATAAGGAATATTTTAACTCTTGAGTGTAAATTGAAACCAAATGGACCCGCAAGGGTCTGTGTAAGTAGAAATGATTATTATAAAGCTAGTGAAACTACAATAAAATCACTGATCTAACATTATTATTGGCCATTGAAATCTTTAATAATCAACTGTTCCAGGTTTAACTAATACATCTTCACATTGTTGTAATTTTAAATACATGAAAACACAAAGTGGTAATAACTAACCTGCAGGCTCTACAGTAGAAGCAGCAGTTATGGGGAAATCTTTCTTCTGTGCCAAACAAAGCTTTTTTGAACATTTTAATTCAAAAGATAAAGCCACTGTAACATTCTAATAAAAAAATGCAAGTAAGAGAAACATGTATAAAACGTGAATAACTTGTTATAACACAATGCAAGTATAGAATTACTATAAGTGAGTTCTGTTGTTGGAGCAACCTTTTATCCCCCAGTCTCTCCAGCCAAGTACAACAGGCTTTAGTGAAATAGTGATGGGCCATTAGCGCTTTCTGTTGTTTTGGGACCATCTTTGACACCCCCATGCAGTCTTCAGGACCAGTTAAACAGGTTTTGACCCATTTGATAACTAAGGGTGAATTAATGAATGGCGGGTTGTCAAGCAGTATGGATGAGCCTTAACACCTCGGAAACGTCCTTCCTGGAGTTATTGTTTCCCCATCCCCACCTCTAGGCTAATCATTGTATCTATCAGTAGGTCTATAGAGATATACAGTAGAGTTTCGCCATTGAGGGGGCAGAAACTGAGCGCTCGTTATGCATGCTTGTCCCCATTTCTTGTCCTATTCTCATTAAAGTCTATGTAGAGGGGCCGCCATTGGACTGACCCCATGATGAGAACAGAGTTGTCACAACTTTTATTTCTACCGCATTTTGTCCACGATTTTTTCTGTGGTGGATTACTGAAGACCCCTTCACCCTGGCCACCCCTGGGGCCATAATGCGCTTAAAATGAAAAATAGAGAATTGGTAGGTTTTCTTGTATATGCTACTACTGACGTTTGAAAACAGTATTTGGGGTTTGAGTTGACAGTTTGTGATTTTGAGCTTAATCTCTTGCACCCAAAACTAATTACTTTCACATTGTTGTCTACAATTGTGAAAAAGAACTGGCAAAACATTGTCAAAATAACAATTATTCTCCATTTTCTAATTGCGTAGACTCTTGAGAGTGTAAAATGAAACCAAATGGACCCGTAAGGGTCCATTTGGTTTCGTTTTAACGCTCTCAAGAGTTACAGATCTGTCGTGGGACTGTCGTGATCTACCTGCACGGTCTGTGTGATCTACTGGTAGATCACGATCTACCTTTTGGGCAGCCCTGCCTTATAGGGATGATCTTTACGTAATTTCCAGGACCTCTTCAAGCGCAACTCCCATTGGAATTGACGCAACTCCCCAATGGAATTGACGCAACTCTCCAATGGAAAGCTCTGCTGTGACCTAATGAGGGAATGAAAAATCAAATGGAACTAACTTAAAATGAAGTTAGAAAAGTTTTTGAGGCTTCGTTTCAGTTATTTTTTTCTAAGGAAAAGATTAATAAAAAAAAAAAGGATATTGAGCGGAAAATAGTCCAGGTAAAATGAGTTTGGTTCATGAATAAAAATAATTAGAATGGCCATGATGATTCTGTTCGTCCAACACCAATCTAGGAACTGATGGGCAAATAAAAAAGGAAGCAGCAGCACAGGTTGGAATCTGTTCCTCAGAGATTAGGCCAAGACTTAACTATTCAGAAATTTGGTAATATTAAACAGACATTTTGCTGTCTGCGATTAAGCCAGTCGTAGGAAAATGTGTACAATGTTTAAGCTGTGAATAGACCATGGGTTTAGGCACACTTAGTGTGGTCCTTTGAATGAAGACGAGCTGAATTTGTTTTTTCATACTCCATAGAGCAGATCAGTTGTACTGACGGAGACAGTTAGCATTTTCTGTGCTTTGTACAATGATAAACGTAGCAAATAACAACTAATCTACAGAACATGCTGTGAGTTACACTTGGATGCATTCTTATGTTACTACCGACTCTTTGTTTATCTTGTAGCATCCCTTTGGTCGCCCTCTGCCTGCTCTGCTGGTCTATTGTGACAGTTTCAGCCGTTCTCCATTACATCCATTCTGTGGCGTCCTGTGATGACGCGTAGCCTATATTCAGATGGCCATTGCGTCATAATGTTGCAACAAAACAGACATCCACCGGCTTATAGTTACAGCTAAAGAGTGACAGCTTCTGTAGGGCGGGGACTGCCGCTGTTGTCATAATGACACAATATTAAAGAAAACAGGCAACGATGATGGGGTCCACCTCTTCCACTAGCGCCTCTGGTTTCCATGGTAACGCTCCTCTGCTGTACCTCTCGTTGACGTTAACAAGACAACGAAAACCTCTTTCAGCCGACGGTAGCGTCGCACATCAGAGCGTTCTTAAACTCTTTAACAGTAGATGTGTACTGCACACTTACGGCTCTTTAAAGGTAGGGGAAGTGATTTTACTTTTGTCAGATATCACCCAAAAAATATTTTTTTTCTGTTAAAATGCTCTATTATAAGGTGTGGAAACCACATATGGAGTTTCCCTCCCCCACGTTAGCAGAGGAGCTAATAAAAGTTCCCCAGGTCACCACAATTCTCCTCCAATAGGAGGAGAGAGCAGCAGGTTCACATAGTGTAGCTACTTTTGGGGGCCCCTAGTGCACCAGGCTGGTACTACACCATGAATTTCAAATCACTTCCCCTACCTTTAAAATGATGATATCTGTAGTGTCTGTCCCATTTCCTCTGCACAGCTCTGTAAAATGATGAGTCCTGTAATGTCTGTTACGTTTCCTCTGCACGTAATTATGTGATGACTATCGTAGAAAAGCTGTTAAAGTTTGGATAATTTTACAAGTGGCAAAACTGTAATTGGCATCTCTCGATTACTTTGAGAGCTAAGCTTCCTGCCTTGGAAAAATTGGCTGAGATTAGACTCATGGGTAAATGAGAACCGTTCTGATTTGCCAGGTAAAGTCAATAGCTCATAAAAGCAATTAAGTCGGCCTGGAAAAGCAATTGAAACCATGGCGAGAACACTAACACGTACCTGGCAAACGCTGCCTGCAGGGTTTTACATGCAGAATGTTTTTCTTTTGGCGTTTAGGAAAAAAAAAACTTTGTTCCTGTCATGTGGAGCAAGTGAAAAGTGAAATGGAGACTCATTGCTCGTTGTGCTAATGAGCTTGCATTACATGATTTTTATAATCACATTTTCAAGCAGTATATGTGGTTAAAACGTTCAGTGTCTGTCAAGTCGATCTCTACCTCTCTCTGCCTATAATCTGCATAGAGCAGTGATTTTCTACCTTTTTGACACCGTCCAGGGCCCACCATATATTCAGCATTTGAGCCACGGACGACCATTTGACCACCATTTTTAGCCTAAAACATTTCTTTTGCTTTTGTCCACAATTCTAGGCTGGATTTGGGAAACAAAATCGTCAAACATACAGATGAAAATTACCAAGTTGTGTCGACTTGGGATAATTCACATGATGAATATTTTAACTCTTCATAATGTAAACATGAAATCAAATGGACCCGCAAGCCTCCATTTGGTTTTATTTTTACGCGCTCAAAGAGTTACATCTGGTTAACTAACTCTCCATCATTTAGCCTGGGGACCACCTGGAACCCTCTCAAGGACCACTGGTGGTCCCCGGACCACTGGTTGAAAACCACTGACATAGAGCATGCAGCAGAGAGAGAGAGGGGATACTCCTTGCTTAAAGGGAGAGAGGGGATAGTCTACTCAGCCTCATGTGAACACCCCAGACAGTTTATATGTTACTCCATTCATTATTTAGATATTAGATATTCATTTTAGCTGCACCGCCCCCTTCCTATGCAGATCCATTATAACTTGAAACTTCATTTGTCAAAAAACACCATTTTATTTCTAGTGACTATAATGTCCTACACGAGGGTGGAATTTCATTCACAGTTTTCTTTTATTTGGCAACCAAATAGGAACCTTGGCGCCACATTGGTTGCAGGCAAACAAATACAACAATATTAACAGTTTATTAATCAATATAAGAAAAGTTATATATGATACCCCTTCCAAAATAGTAGCATTTTCATATTTTAATTACATGTTGTATTTGCATATCTTCCTATATCATGTCTAATTTGCATATTTATATTTTTAATATTAGAATGAATACATCATTGTGATGGGGGATAACAGTATTATGCAGTTATGGTTTTACACACTAATTAACAGACCAATTTTGGGTTTCTGGCTCCTGTACTAAAAAAAAACAATAACAACTAAACTGGCCCCCAGTCGGTGGAAGAGGCCTCTGTCTGTCTCGCTCTCACTTTTGTGTCAGAATCTCATAAATAGAAAATAGTGTTTAGAGAAGTTGTCGAAAAATGCATTGATGTAGAATGGTTGTTGTGGAAACAATATAAACCTTTGTTTAATTGAAAAGGGGCTGAATTTCGGTAATCATAGCTGTCAGATTGATTGCATGCTTAGTTAGTAGTGTCATTCTTCACAGTGTTTTGTATCGTAACGACTGCCCTGCAGCACTCTGCCTGCCATCGTCAAAGACTTGCAACGAAAGCTCTCCTTTCATATCGCATTACAAACTCATTCCAGCGTCCAGTGGCGTGCGTTGTATTTGTATTTGTTCTTGCTTTTCTTTGTAAACACTGCATCTTAGTGAGAATGGAAGAACGGAGAGGCATTATGTGACATTATCTCATCATTTTCAAAGAGAGTGCCATAATCCCCAATCTGCTGTCAAGTCTGTTCTTCTTTCTGTCGGTGTGTCGGGTGCTTGTTTTGATGAGCTCAAATAACCTTTACACAAGTAATAATAACACAGAAAAAAAATGTGTTTCTCAATTTAAGCTCAGAAGCGTCTCTTGAGCAACCACGTTTATTTCTCATTTTAAGATCACCTAAAGATCGCCTATGTCTCTTTATGGCTCCTACTGTAAGATGAATACTAGGTGAAATCTTGCTATATATACGCATATATATAGCAAGATTTCAGCTTTGTCTCATTTATCTCTCAAATACATCTGTAACAGCCAATGGAGAGACTTCAGCTTTGCCTCATTCATGGATCCTAGTGTTCATCTTAGGAGCCATAAAGAGGCATAGGTGATCTTAAAATGAGAAATAAACGTGGTTGCTCAAGCGACGCTTCTGAGCTTAAACTGAGAAGCAATTTTTTCCTCTGGGAAAGTGCTTAATATTTTAGGACAGACAGCTTTCAGGGATGAAAAAGCTTACTGTATAGACTATAACCATGTACCACCCAATAAAAACATAATAGTAGCCATTTCTTACTTATGCCGCTCTGCGTCGCTGTTATATTGACGCCTGTGGCTCAGGAGGTAGAGCAGGTCGTCCAGTGATCCGCGGGTTGACGGTTCAAATCCCGGCTCCTCCTGTCTACATGTAGAAGTGTCCTCGGACAAGACACCTAACCCACAATTGCTCCCAATGTGCTGGCTGTGCCTTGCATGGTTTCTTCCGCGATCGTGGTATGAATGGGTAAATGTAATGCATGTAAATGCACCATTGTCAAATTGCTATTCTTCACTAGAGTTCAAAAGGCTTCAGGTCTAGTGTTAGGTTTAGTGTTAAACGTTCAGGTTGTTTGTTTGCATAAACGTTAACTGTACTGTAGATGCTTGATTCAAGGCAGTTCATTACAACATGACATAAGCATGTGCTTGTTCACGCATGTGTGTTGTCATGTGACTGGGTTATTGACAGCTAAGTGTGTGTGTGTGTGTGTGTGTGTGTGCGTGTGCGTGCGCGTGTGCACGTGCGAGCACACAGTATAGGTGAATGATGAACTCGTCCTGCTCTGTTTCATCTGATATGGACACAGCCCGCCCCTGGCTAGGACACAGGCACACACACACACACAACACACACACACACACACACACACACACACACACACACACACACACACACACACACACACACACACACACGTGTGTGTACGCGCACACACACACAACCAGGTTGAGAGTGAATGTGAGAGTTGGGATGACTAAATGCTAAATGAGCAGGTCAAGATGAAGGTGAAAGACGTGAAGGAGAATGTGTCGCTTTGCAACAACATTATTTGCAGCTGTAAGATCCAGTCTGTATAGACACTGGACCAGCCCTCATGAGAAAACACCATTGAATCGCTACTCATACAATAGTGTTTTTGCTATTGCAATGAGTAGTGCTTTGTGTAGTGATTTCAGTGGTAAAATGTAGAGAAATGGCCTGAGAAAAAAATATGTAGTGTCACTAATAAATTATTTTTTGTTTCTGCACAAACCCTAATGTAGAAACAAAAAGTACTGTAATTCTGTAGTGAAAACACTACATAAATATTTTATATAGGGATTATGTAGATATACAGCAGTAAATGTGTAAGCATTGTGTTGTAATTCAATAAATGTATAGTGATTGTATAGTTCCTTCCAAAAAGCCAATATTGAGCCTGAAGCAATGAAGTAGCAGCCAGGTAGTGATTTGAATAGGAATTATGTAGTAATTATTAGTAGTGATTAAGTAGTGAAACGGGACATTTCTCTACATCTTACTACTGAAATCACTACACAAATCACTGCTCATCACAATAGCAAAAACTGATTGAATCACTACATTCTACACCATGGGTGTCAAACTCTGGCCCGCGGGCCGTGTAATTTCATTTGGCCCTTGAGACATTATCAAATTAAAGGGGAAGACCACCCATTTTCAACATTTTAATGTGTCATTAATATACCTTAGAGATGTTGTGTGGACATGATAAAAAAAAAGTTCCCCCAATTCTGTAGGGTACAAATGGTACACATTTGTACCCTCTCAGGAAAATTTTGAAAATGGGCGGAATTCCCCTTCAAAAGGTTAGTTCGTTCAAACTTGGCCCGCGGCTTTGTTCAGTTTTAAATTTTGGCCCACTCTGTATCTGAGTTTTACACCCCTGTTCTACACCCTAATATGAATGGCGTGGTTGAAGTCGCCTATATTATAATTAGGCATAGTAGCTCAGCATGGCACACAACCATGTATAAATCAGTAATTGCAAATACAGTCCAGAGCGAGTTACATTAAGCATGAACCTCAAAAAAGCATGGCAATACATCATATGCATACATAGTTGATGTGAATCGTACAGTACGTAAGCCAAGAATGTAGCAGTAAAGAATCTATAGAGGCTCTAATTAAATTGTGCATACATTCACTGCTAAGTCCACATAGAAATGTTATCTAAGATAAGCGAAGGCTGTATGCAATATGGAATGTGACACACACACACACACACACACACACACACACACACACACACACACACACACCCGCACACACACACACACCCGCACACACACACACACCCGCACACACACACACACACACTCACTCACTCACTCACTCACTCACTCACTCACTCACTCACTCACTCACTCATCACTCTCTCTTAGTGAGTTGAGATTTGACATGAAGCTAGGGCTAGTGCTATGGGTTTTGGGGCATATAGAGTGTTGTCCAGACGTTGCTAGCGAGTGCGTGTGCCGCGCACACACACACGCACACACACACACACACACACACACACACACACCACACACCACACACACCACACACACACACACACACACCACACACACATACACACACACACACACATCTCATTAGTTGCTTGTCCCACAGCTGTATCTAGTTAGGCGTTGTTTATGCCATAGACAGCATATGTGAGATGTATTGGATAGGCTAACTCGCCTCAATGTCTGGCTGAAATTGCATCATGGGACAAAGAAAGGTCTAGCCAAGTCTTGAAACAAACATCATACACGTGTGAAGTGAGGGGTGCTTATATCATCATACAGTGTATCATCATCACCACAAATCTTGTCCTCCATGGCCAACTTGTTTGGGTTGGCATGCTGGAATTTTTGTCTAAAATGATGCCATAGCATGAGTGATGACGCGACACACCACCACTCAGAGTAGTGGGAAGGCTCACTCCATTGGCTCAAAGCAGGGGTTAGGGTTCAACAGGTTGTCCGGGGACCGCCAGTAGTCCTTGAGAGGGTTCCAGGTGGTCCCCAGGCTAAATGACGGAAAGTTGGTTAACCAGATGTAACTCTTGAGAATGTAAAAATGAAACCAAATGGACTCTCAAGAGTTAAGAGTATTCATCTGAATTAGCACTATTTAATTAAGAAGTCTACACCTGTTTTGTTTGGAAAATCCAGCCTAGAATTGTGAACAAAACCAAAAGAATTATTTAGTTTTAGGTCTTTGGAGCTAAAAATGCCATCAAATGGTGGTCATTTCGTGGCTCAAATGCTGAATAAATGGTGGGCCCTGGGATGAAAAAAGGTTGAAAACCCCTGGCTTAAAGGGTAAACAATGATGGGAAAAGAGTCAAGAAAGTCACAAAGGTTGACTAGTTGTTGCAAGTTTGTAAAAGAAGTGACACTTGATTTCATTGTGCCTTGCTCACTGCTCCCTTTATTTTGAAATGAGAAATCTCTTCATGCTGCTCTCCTTTTCATTATTTTCGAATGCAATTTGTTCCGACTCATCCGATCATGAAAAAAGTTTGCTTTTGTTATATGGTTGTTATATTGGCAAGAACAGAGTTGGCATAGAGAATGTACATTCTGTGAAGATGCAGGGGCGGATCTAGGCATGGGCATGGTGGGGGGGGGGGGGGCAATGCCCCCCTAAATACCCAGTCTGCCCCCCAAACACGATGCCATGCAAAACAACCCAAGATATTTCAAATTAAAGTGCTTATATTTAAAATGATTTGAAACACTACTACTGCTACTAACTAACTACAGCTGTGGCACCACTAAACCAACAGCATTTCATCATTGAAAACAGAAAACTCTCTGAGTCAGACCTTTAGCTTTATGCATGCTGCGTCTGTTGTAACTTCAACAACAACTGATGTTATTTTTCATGCTTTACTTGACTAATAAAAGTCCTGTCGCGCCACGGGCGATGAAGCCGCCCCCATACCATTTTCTCTTGCCCCTCCAACATGTTCTCTTGCCCCCCAAATGGGACATGTTATATCCGCCCTGTGAAGATGTATTGTTGTTTTCTGGTCTTGCTTCTTTTAGCAGCCACAGCTGCTCTCATGAATGACCAGTGTTGTGAATAACGCCCTTACAAGTAACGCCCTTACAGTAAGGGATTACTTTTTTCAGTAACTTCTAACGTAACTCCTTACATTTCTCAAATCGTAACGTCGTTATGATTATTGTACCATCGTTAGTGTCGTTACTCTGCGGCGCGGCGGCGGCAGGACTCACTGCACTGCACTGTGTTGTCTGCTCGCTTCTTCAGTCTAACATAGAGTATATTGAATAGAGAAGGCACCGGACTAAAGTCCCCCTCTCATCCACTTGCATTCATTTCGGATGCCTGATCTAGTATTTCTATGTCTGTGTCTAACGTGACGCCATCCACCACGTCACAGAAAAGGTCATTGATTGGCTAAGACGGCGCCACATGGCAGTATAAGCCAATCAGAGCCAGTCTTATTCGTCAAGCATCTAGTAGAAGAGTTGCGACATTGAGGGGGCAGAAAACAAAGCGTATGATCCCATAGAGTTAAATGCATTTGGTAACCTCGGTTGTCCCAATTGGAAGAGTATATATAGATGAGCCGCCATTGAAGTGGCCCCATGAAGTGAACAGAGTTTTCGCGTAATTAAAGCCTCTGGCCTCTTAGCACACACATACACAAAGCTGTGTTGTTGCTGCGCACACACACTCGCAGTCGCTGCGGTAAAATAATAATAATAAAACATACGCTCTCAAACGCAATGACACGACGACGGCAGCGTGACTGGAGCCTCTGCAGCGCGGAAATATAAACATTATTTTACATTCTTGCTGGTAAAGCAGGGGTTTTCAACAGGTGGTCCTCAGGCTAAATGATGGAAAGTTGGTTAACCAGATGTAACTCTTTGAGAGTGTAAACATGAAACCAAATGGACCCTTGCGGGTCCATTTGGATCTGTATGTTTGACTGTTTCGTTTTTGAAATCCAGCCTGATATTGTGGACAAAATAAATCTTTAGTTTTGGGGTCTGTGGGGCCAAAATGTCCTCAAATGGTGGTCCATGGCTCAAATGCAGATAAACAGTGGGCCCTGGTATGAAAAAGGGTTGAAAACGACTGTCGTAAAGGACCAGGACAAAAACATTGAAGTGAAGTGTAAATTATGTTAGTGGGCAGCAAGCATTGTCCTCAGCAAAGAAAATCTTATTACAGTCCATGCTCAGCATGCTGCCATTAAAGGGGAATTCACCCCTTTTCAAAAAAGGTCCTAAAAGAAAAATCATTAACATGGCGAAACACAACCTCCATTTCTAATAAAGACAGAATCATGTCCAAACAACATCTCTAAGGCATATTAATTAATGTCAGTAAAATGTTGAAAATGGGAGGAATTCCACTTTAAACTTGTGACCACGAATACCACAGAACAACACCCCTTTTTTGTATGTTTTTTAAAAAAAAAGTAAAGTAAAGTAAAGTAACGCCCTTACTTTCAGAATTTAGTAAGGAATAAAGTAACTAATTACTTTTTCAGGGAAGTAACTATAACTATAATGCCCTTACTTTTTAAAAGTAACTTCCCCAACACTGTGAATGACTGAGGAGGGAAAAGAGGGAAAGAAAAGCCAGACGTCGACCCTCAAAATAAAAGCAAAAAAGTAACAAGCTCTCTCTCTACCCCTAGCCGTCTGAAGTTGCAGACTTCAGGTAGGTGATGAGATCATCGCGCTCTTTCTTCTTTTTGAGTCCGGCAAAGATCATTTTCGTTCCTGGGATGTATTTCTTGGGGTTCTCCAAGTAAACATTGAGGGTGGCCTCATCCCAGACCACGCCTTTGCTTTTGTTGGCTTCGGTGTAAGGGTATCCCGCCGCCTGGCCTGACTGGCGCCCGAACAGGCCCCACAGGTTGGGCCCACCTTGTGCTTCCCGTCCTTCTCCACGGTGTGACACTGGGCACACTTCTTGACGAAAGTGTCCTTCCCTTTCTCAATGTCTCCGGGCATGGTTAAAGAGTGTGATGGAAAAGCACAGTGTATGTATGTATGTGTCTCTTATACGTCGCAGCTATACGAATTTGTATTTGTTTCTTTCTTTTAAATGTCACAGCTTATATGTCACTCTTGACACATCATCATCATCATCAGGACACTTGATGACATCACCCGTCTCGAATCCCTGTGATTGCCTGCCGCTTAGACCAGTGGTTTTCAACCTTTTTGACACCAGGGACCACCATTCATTCAGCATTTGAGCCACAGACCACCATTTGATGACATTTTAGCCCCAAAGACCTAAAACTATTCTAAGAATTCTTTTGGTTTTGTTCACAATTCCAAGCTGGATTTCGCAAAAGAAAAACAGTGTAGACTTCTTAATTAAATACAGCTAATTCAGATGAATATTTTTGGGGTCCATTTGGTTTAATTTTCACACTCTCAAGAGTTACATCAGGTCAACCAACTTTCCATCATTTAGCCTGGGGACCACCTGGAATCCTCTCAAGGACCACTGGTGGTCCCCGGAGCACCTGTTGAAACCCCTGGTTTGGACAGATATTATTTTATTTTGTAAGACTACTAGATCAGCACTCGGGAGAGTGCAAACTTGCGCGTCGCGCACAACAAGTAGGCCATGGCCTACTTGTGCGTGAGCGGAGCGAGCGAGCTGAGCACAAGTACCCCAACACCTTCAGGAGACAATACTCTCGACAGTATTTACAAAGATCTTGTAATTACGTCACCTTTTACGACCCTGGAGACTGTGTGGACAGTGAGCCTGACTGAGTGAGTCTGCCATGGCCAAGGCGTGCGCCTTATCCAGGGGCGGATCTAGGCATGGGCATGGGGGGAAATGCCCCCCTAAATGCCCTGACTGCCCCACCAAACATGATGGCATGCAAAACAACCCAAGATATTTCAAATTAAAGTGCTTATATTTAAAATGATTTGAAACACTCCTAGTGCTACTAACTAACTGACAACAATTGTGGCACCACTAAACCAACAGCATTTCTTCATTCAAAAACAGAAAACTCTGAGTCAGACCTTTAGCTTTATTGCCTAATATAGCTTTATTGCCTATAAGTCCTGTAACTGCAAATGGTATGGGTGCGGTGAAGCCGCCCCATTTTCTCTTGCCCCTCCAACATGTTACAGCCGCCCTGGCCTAATCACGCTAAAAATGAATTCACCCAAAGATCCCCCGTGTGGACACTTGACGATCAACTTTATGTCAATGTTATGTGTACAGCACATCATATCCTTGGATTCTAACATAGTAATATGTAAGGGATAAAACCCGACAAGCTGGTAATTTGTTTCCTAATAACTGACCGAGGCGCAGCCGAGGTCAGTTAGTTAGGAAACAAATCACCGGTACGAAGGGTGTTATCCCGCTTATTACATGGCTTACGTCAGTGGTTTTCAACCAGTGGTCCGAGGACCACCAGTGGTCCTTGAGAGGGTGACGGCAACGGCATGTAAACAAGCTAACCAAATGGACCCGCTAACGGTGTGCTGGAGCTAAATGCGGAAGCGCACCACGGATTGATATGAACACAGCTGTTTGCACTTTGGGGACCTTGATTATGCAGTGGTCCAATATAGAGCGGAGCGGTGAATTATAGTGATTATATTCACATGATCAGAACGCTGGCTTCTGATTGGAGCATTCATTCAAGCCATAAAGAACATTAACTATGTGCAGGCTTGGTTGCCACTGACAGAAACCGTTGTTTATAATCTGCCTGAAGTCTAAATGAGCTGTGCAGTGCACTGTTCGAGGTGTATTACTGGAGCTGTCATCTACAGCGCATATTACTCAATTAGCACTTAATGTGGCAGTCCTGAATGCACTTTCCCGCAGTGTCCTTCCTCCTTTTGTGCACAGGCCTGCATGTACTGTGCCTTATCTCTGCGCCGGTGCATTGCACTGCATCTTTGCTCTGCACCGCTGCCTTGTGCTGCACCTTTGCTCTGCACCAGTGCGTTTGGCCCCCCATAGCCCCCCTTTTGCACTCTTGCACACCCCGTAGGCGAGGCTAATTATCACACCTCTTTACATACAGGCAGTTTTGGGCAATATATTACTTAGGAGAGTAATATTTTTATTTTTACTTATGGCCCCTTAGAAAAAGTAATATTATTGCATTACTTAACACTTACATATACTATAAGAATAATATATTACATATTACTATATGACTTTCCCAAGTCCCCCTGCCCACCCTCAAAGGAATAGAGAAGTACAACACAATCTGTTTAGTGAAAACTTGTGACAACTGCGATAACTCGTAGTGTAGGCCATGTGAGCAGAATGTTGTGGTGGATTAGGATCCACAAACTACAGCGCATCTGTTATCTGTTGATAGCTTGTAAATCTGTTCTATTTTCACAACATGCATCAACAAGCTCAAAAGTATAAGTAATGAGGCATGTTTTGGCAGAAATCTATTACATACTATCCATTTCGGCAGAGTAATATCTTACACTATTTTTTTGCTGGAAACGATAATAATATTACAGTAATATGTAATATTTAATTAGTTACTGCCCGACACTGCATACAGGAGGGGTTTAATACACAGCAAAACCACCCGTGTTCTTTATACTTTGCATAGTGCAAGAGCAGAAACAAGCTGTTGCTTGCTAAGGAACCACAAAGTGACTTGTAAATTCACTATAATCTGTCATCTTCGGGATTAAATGTAAATGTAATTTAATTATGATTGTGGCAGTGCTTCACGTAGTCCAAGTTCGGTAGAGACTGCGTCCCGTCCGGTGTTGTCAATAGGGAGGTATACCGGTTTGATATGAACAGACTTTTGGTTCTATTAGATTACGGAATGTCACATCTGTTCAATTATACTAGTTGCATGAGATCGGGTTGGTCAGGTTAAAGGTAGGGTAAGTGATTTGAAATTCATGGTGTAGTACCAGCCTGGTGCCCAAGAGTAGCCACACTATTAGAACCTGCTGCTCGATCCTGATTGGAGGAGAATTCACCCTCCACCTGGGGAACTTTTATTAGCTCCTCTGCTAACGTGGGGGAGGGGGAAACTCCATATATGGTCTGCACACCTTATAATAGAGCATTTTAACATGGCCGCGGGAAGATATTTACAGTAGGGGGTGCTGGACGTTCACTATGGGGTGCTGGAAGATGCGCACACATGCAAAATGTGTGTGAATGTGCATTGTGCATGCACATTTTCATGCATTTACACATGGAAAAGTGGCCTTTACCTTCCCTCTCCACATGCATGAGCTAACTGACACAGGTACCTTAGCCTCTGATACAGCAATAGAGCATGTGTATAATGCATATTAACAGGAATCTGTTTTGATTAAAATAACTAGTATTTTCCTCCTCCTGTCCAAGGGGGGCTGTGTCTGAAAAAGGGGGTGCTCAAGCCCCCCCAGCACCCCTACTTCCCTCAGCCATGCATTTTAACAGATTTTTTTTTTTTTGGGGGGGGGGGGGGGGGGGGGGGGTGATATCTGACAAAAGTGAAATCACTTCCCCTACCTTTAAAGGAGTTAAAGAAGAATTCCACCCGTCCTATCTTTATTTGTAGTTGATTTATTTCCAAGTGGTTCGGTTGTTATTCAGTGAAACAGAAAACACTCCTTATTGCACCGCACCATTAGCTTAGAAAGGGGCTATATTGGATGTTGTTCAAATTCCCCTTAACCCTTAGCTGTTGAAAAATAGCAGATCTACAAGCTCATATCGCGCCAGGCGCGATATGAGCTTGTAGTTCTGCTATTTTTGAAAAAAAAAATGGAAAAAAAAAGTGAAAATGTGGTGCAAATCTTTGAATACATTATTTTGGAAGCAAACATTTTTAAATCAAATCTTTGCTTCTGGGGGATCCCTAGAACAACATGTTTTTAGATGAGGTTCTGCAGCTAAATAATAGATATTTCTGGGGGTCCTTCCTATGAAATATGTCAAGCATCACTGACACAAACTAGAATCTAGTGTCATGGACTAGGATCTAGTGTCGGGAACTAGAATCTAGTGTCAGAAACTGAGAGGAACTCGAATCTACCGTGGGGGACTAGAATCTGCCATGAGGAACTAGAATCTAGCCTCAGAAACTAAAATCTGATCCGGACACAATGGGTTAAATTAGCCCCATTTTAAGCTTATGTGTGTAGGGGAGACGGCCAAAAAAGGACGAATCAAGAAACCAAGGGGTTTAAACGTCACTCTCTCACTTATAAAGTATATATGTATAAGCCAGGGGTTTTCAACAGGTGGTCCGGGGACCACCTGTGGTCCCTGAGAGGGTTCCAGGTGGTCCCCAACTAACTGGTTAACCAGATGTAACTCTTGAGAACGTCAAAATGAAACCAAATGGACCCTTGCGGGTCCATTTGGTTTCATTTTTACACTCTCAAGAGTTAAAATATTCACGATCTTAATTAGCCCAAGTCTACACAACTAGAGAATGTAGAAGATTAATGGTAATCCTGATCTGTATGTTTGACTGTTTGGTTTCCCAAATCCAGCCTGGAATTGTGGACAAAAGCAAAATACATCTTTAATTTTGGGGCCTGGGGGGCTAAAATGTCCTCAAATGGTGGTCCGTGGCTCAAAATGCTGAATAAATACTGGTCCCTGGTATCAAAAAGGTTGAAAAACACTGGTATAAGCAGTGAAACGTGACAGGACATACCCTGAGACACAGGGTTGAGTAATGAGTATCTCTCTCTCTCTCTCTGTCTCTCTCTTCCTCTCATCTTCCGATGAGTGTGTCACGAAATGACTTTCGTTCTCACTCCCTTCATCACTCGCTCCCTCGCTCTCCCCCTCGCTCTCGCTCTGCCTCTTGAGATCTCTGGCCTGCCATATGCTGGGGGGCACGTCACACACGGGGGGGCCTTGCACTAACTACGGCCCTTCACCTCTCTCTCATCCATATCTATCAATCTCTTGCCCTTTTTTCACGGCAGGGGGTTATCTAGGTCTCCTCTTTCTCTCTCTCTCTCTATTTTAGATTTTAGATCTGTCACCCCCAGCCTCTCTAGCCAATGCTATATCCCAGTGGTTTTCAACCTTTTCGACACCAGGGACCACCGTTTATTCAGCATTTGAGCCACCGACCACCATTTGATTACATTTTCACCCCAGAGACCTACAATTAAAGAATTCTTTTGGTTTTGTCCACAATTCCGGGCTTGATTTTTGCTAACAAAACAGTGCAGACTTCTTAACTAAGTGGTGCTAATTCAGATGATGAACATTTTTAACTCTTGAGAGTGTAAAAATGAAACCAAATGGACCCGCAAGGGCCCATTTGGTTCCATTTTTACATTCTCAAGAGTTACATCTGGTTAACCAACTTTCCATGGGGACCACCTGGAACCCTCTCAAGGACCACTGGTGGTCCCCGGACCACCTGTTGAAAACCCCTGCCATAGTCCACTACCAGCACCGCCCCGCCCCCCACGCCCCCCCCCCCCCCCCCCCCCTCCCCACGAGAGAGAGTCCTGGAAAGTGCGGTGGTTGCGGTGGTATGATGTCATATTGTAGGCAACGGTGGTCGCGGTGGGCACCGAAAATCCATCTCTGAATAGGCCTTTAGTCATTCGGCGTGTGTGTGCGTGTGTGTCATGTAAGAGAGAAATATGCGTTTGTGATCGTGTGTGTTATTGTATTAGAGTGTTTTGACGTCCTCCCTTTTCCAGAAGATGACTCATTTTGCCAGTTAAGTAGATGATGATGATGATGATGATAATGATGACAACCGTCAGCCACCGCTGTGGTTATGGAGGATAGATTACCCTGCGAGGCATGATGGCTTTTCCTTGAGTCATTGATGAGGTGATTATGAAAGCAAGCACACGGCATACAGCCAAACACACAAGTACAGGTACGCAGTGGCGTCGATAGGTGGGGAAAAGTTAGACAATTTTAGTGGGGCCCAAAGCCAGGGGGGGCCACTAAAAGCTTGCATTAATAAGGTTTTATTTTTATTGATTATTATAAAAAAAAATAATTTGATCGCAAAGTGCACCAGATTGAAGCATTTTAAAGGGTAATTCCACCCATTTTCAACATTCTAATATGTCATTAGTATACCTTAGAGGTGCTGGGTGGACATGATGAAAACGTTTCCCCCCATTCTGTGTTTCCTAGAAATGGCGGTCTGAAGAAAACCACTAACATGTTGATTGATTTCTTTAGACGCTTTTTTTTTCTGAGAGCGTACAAAATGCAACCAAATGAACCCTAACGGGTTCATTTGGTTGCATTTGTACGCTCTCAGAAAAAATGTTGAAAATGGGTTAAATTCCCCTTTAGTGTCGCCGGGAAAGGGGGGCCCATGTGGAAAAGCTTTGCAGGGGGCCCAAAATTGCTAGCTACGCCCCTGCAGGTACGTACGCACCGTGTTGTGCACACACAACACACATCGCAAGCGCATCGCGATGCAGTCCATTTTAACACACATTCGGCTACTTTATTGTGGCCGTTTTTGTCCATATACTATACATATACTCCTCTAACCCTAATCCTAAACATAATCGCAAGCACGTCGCCACACTGACACAGGGCTTAAAACAGGGCAGCCAACCGGCCATGCTGATCGAGGATTTCCGGGTTTTCGTTTCGTCAATGCAATCGTGTCACTTGGCTTCCAGACAACCTGCCTTGTTGAGGAACCCGGCTTAATAAGCAGCGTCCTGGGAATTATTGCTTGATAACGGTCGAAGCGGGTGGCTAGCACTAACTCAGATCAGCAGAGTGAGCAGACACAGGCAAGCTGGGAGTACCCTCACTAAAAAAATGCCTGGACAGCGCTCCACCAGGCCCAAACTCTTCTCTCTTCGTGTCCCCGAAACTATTCCACTTTCCGCTGCAATCAGTCTCTGCAGTCAACTGCAGTTACCCTCCCAATCTTCCGCTGCAATATGAAAACGCATCTCTTCAGGCTCCATTTTAAGCAGTAGTACTGTACTTACGCTAGCTTTGGCCTCCTACAGGTGTATGAAAAGTCTCAACTTTGCAGATCTTTTGCAATACCAAGACAAAATATAGCTGCAAGCAGCAATAAAACGGGATCAAGCAAGCAGCAATAAGGAGTAAGAACAATACGCACAAATAAGCCATAGAAACATGGGAGCCTGAACTTCAGAAATACATCAGGTAATTATGTGTGAGACTGACTCACATTGTAATCTGGTGTGACTGAGTGAATGATTGGTGAGCTGTGAGTGAGTGGTGAACTGAGCTATGAACTGTCATTAGTGACAACATGGCCGAATAGTGACAGTCAAACAGCCTTGCCCAGCCATGAGGCCCATAGGGCAGGTGCCTATCTCCTGTTTCTGTAGCATGAGGCAGCTTGATGTACAAGTACACCCTCTGGACATGACGCTAGTATGACACAGGGTCTTACCCCCAATCCATCCCTTGATGCTGAGTGCCAAGCAGGGAGGCATTGGATCCCGTTTTTTAGAGCCTTTGGTATGACCCGGCCGGGAATCGAACCCCGGCCTCCCAGTCTCAGGGCGGACACTCTAACCACAAGGCCACTGATTTGGTGAATGAGTAAATGATTGGTGAGCTGTGAGTGAGTGGTGAACTGAGCTGTGAACTGTCATTAGTGACAACATGGCCGAATAGTGACAAAACACAACATGGCCGAATGGTGACAACCACCATTACATTGAGTTTTACCCTGGGTTACACATAGAACCATGAACTTAGATGTAGAAGACCACATGAGATTGTGCATGATTGACTCATATTACTAGGTGTCCGTGCCGGGATTTGAACCCAGGAACTCTCATTTCCAAGTCATGCGCTCTTACCAATGAGGCTACCCAACAGACACAAGACGTACTGGAAACAACACACACATTCAGTGGACTGCTTGGTAAATGGTAAATGGTGCATTTATATAGCGCCTTTATCCAAGGCGCTTTACATAGATTGTGCATCACATTCACCCATTCACACACACATTCATACACTGATGGCAGTGGGACAGGGACACATCGACACTAACTCTACCTCTGAGCCACTACCGCTCCTTAAATATGCACAAATAAGCCATAGAAACATGGAAGAAATACATCATGTGATTGTGGAAACACAGCAGGGTTTTTGGAGACTCAGACTTTGTATTGTCAGCAGTGGGACTTGAACCCTCAATCTTGTGTTCCGAAGTCAGGCACCCTACCGACTGAGCTATCCTGGCACAATGATTTGCTTAGTTGTTGTCATCAATGAAACAACCCAACAACACGCCACCAAGCAGTAAGCAATATGAACAATATGCACAATTCAGCAGTCAGAGGGTGGAGCTTAGTGGTCAAAGTGACAAATGGAAACTAGAATATTCGCAATTTAAAAATTGCAAAGTGTGGTTGCCGTTGTCGCTTGCCCCCCGCAGCCCCCCCCCATACTGCACACTGCGGTGCAGTATGCCCCCCCCCCCCATACTGCAGTACAGTATGCCCCCCCCCCCCCATACTGCAGTACAGTATGCCCCCCCCCCCCCATACTGCAGTACAGTATGCCCCCCCCCATACTGCACACTGCGGTGCAGTATGGCCCCCCCACACTGCACACTGCACACTGCAGTGCAGTATGGCCCCCCCACACTGCACACTGCGGTGCAGTATGGCCCCCCCATACTGCACATTGCGGTGCAGTATGGCCCCCCCATACTGCACATTACGGTGCAGTATGGCCCCCCCACACTGCGCACTGCGGTGCAGTATGGCCCCCCCACACTGCGCACTGCGGTGCAGTATGGCCCCCCACACTGCACACTGCGGTGCAGTATGCCCCCCCATACTGCACACTGCGATGCAGTATGGCTTCAGCCAGCAGGCGCCCTCGTTCTGTCCAACTCCCGACCCCGTTGGCAACTACACCATGGTACATAGCGTTGTACAAAACGGTTTTCACACCTGCTTGTATAGCAAGCACCATGCAGCTCTAATGAGTGCTCCATCTCTGGTGTGTGTGTGTTGTCTACATCAGTTCCCATTGTTGTACAACCAGAGGAATATAATTAAAATAGAGCTTGGAATTGAAATGATAGTTTAATAATCTCTAATTAAAAGTGGAACGATACAGCTTAAAATTGGAACGATACAGTTTAATAATCTCTGACTAATATTGGAATGATACAGTTTGAAATTGTCGCAATACAGTTTACTAATCTAAAAATGGAACGATACAGTTTGTAATTGAAACAATATAGTGTACTATTCTCTGACTAAAATTGGAACGATACATCTTAAAATTGAAATGATAGTTTAATAATCTCTCACTAATATTGGAACAATACAGCTTGAAATTGGAACGATGTAGTTTACTACTCTCTGAGTAAAATTGGAATGATACAGTGTGAAATTAGAACAATACAGTTTACTAATCTCAGACTAAAAAATGGAACGATACAGTTTGAAATTGGAATGATACAGCTAAATTGTTCGAATTTCAGTCAGAAAAGATTAGAACGATGCAGTGCTTTGTGCTTTATAGCAGTGGTTTCCAACCTTTTTGAAACCACGGCCCACGACCTAAAGGACCCACAATGCAATGCAATCTAGCTAGCCTGAAAAAAAAACCCACATCTATTTATATATATTAAAGGTGTTGGCGTTAACACGTTAATGCGTTAACGCATTAATGCATTAATCTCGTGTTAACACAGCCGTGCGTTAATGGCGTCAAAAAAATTAACGCGAGATTAACACACTGACGATGGCTGTCCTCGGTGCGGCAGGCCACAGAAGTACTTTACGTCCACACACAAACACAGTGATGGTGTGTACAAAAAATGCAAACCGGCTTGTACAACAAACATTTGTTGTGCAAATCAAAAATCCAGCCAGAAAATCAGCATGAGCATTTTTCAAACTGCTTAAAAATGGCAGACACTCTGGGGGTGGAGCTTACCGGTCAATGTTACAGATGTGTTCCACATGAATCAAGGACATGTAGAAACAAGTCCCATGATTTTTGGCCAAACGAGGCCCGAGGCCGAGTTATGGTTTTTCAAATGTTTCAGTTTCAAAGAATTGTTTATAGCGCCCCCATTTGAGCAATTGGAGTAAGACTGGTTTTGCTGCTATTTGGCATCCCCCTCTACCAAACTGTAAAATCTCATAAACAGATTACTTTGCATGTGTAGATTAGGGATAATAGAAGAATTTTCACAAACAAGCAATTTTCATTGGCTCGTAAAAAAAACATCATTTTTTTCACTGAAAACAAAATTCACACTCATTTCATGTTTGTATGGCTTCAAAGTTCATGTGTAGGTCATTGTTATGCATTTTGATCAAAGATTGTAGGAGAAGAGACATTTTTTAACTGTTTTACATATAATTCAAGATGGCGGGTTCATCTAAAGGTCAGAGGTCAAAAGTAAGAATACAAAAGTTGTTCGGCATAAGCAGATGCATAAGTGAATATAAGTTACATTTCTGAGAGTCGAGCAGTTCATGAGTTATGAGTGTTTTAAAGTTTGCAATTTCAGTTGAGTGCTATAGCGCCACCATTTGGACCAGTGGTCACAGGCTTCGCATCATCACCGTTTGGCATCACCCTCTACCAGATTACCAATTTTCGCGAAAACCGACTGCACGGTTCAGCCAGAACAGCTATTTCTGGTGGAAGGAGGAAAAAAGAGACAAAAACAAGAAGGATCAAGGTCCACTTCCTCGTTGACTGCTTGATCCCTTAATAATTGGACTCATGTTTTTGTCAATCCTCTCTTGCACACCGCCACAGAGTTT
>CM076975.1:41064201-41096572 GCA_039105355.1 Benthosema pterotum | reverse complement strand
AAAAAAGCATGCTGACCAAGACCGTAAGGCTATAGCCTTGCTTTTTGCCAGTTTTTGTCATTTTTCGAAAATCCTCAAAATCATGAAAAACGGTAAGGCTATAGCCTTTGCGTTTTTTCAAAATTTCGACATTTTTCGAAAATGCTCAAAAATGCTCAAAACGATGAAAAAAAGCATGCTGACCAAGACCGTAAGGCTATAGCCTTGCTTTTTTGCCAGTTTTTGTCATTTTTCGAAAATCCTCAAAATCATGAAAAACGGTAAGGCTATAGCCTTTGCGTTTTTTCAAAATTTCAACATTTTTCGAAAATGCTCAAAAATGCTCAAAACGATGAAAGAAAGCATGCTGACCAAGACCGTAAGGCTATAGCCTTGCTTTTTTGCCAGTTTTTGTCATTTTTCGAAAATCCTCAAAATCATGAAAAACGGTAAGGCTATAGCCTTTGCGTTTTTTCAAAATTTCGACATTTTTCGAAAATGCTCAAAAATGCTCAAAACGATGAAAAAAAGCATGCTGACCAAGACCGTAAGGCTATAGCCTTGCTTTTTTGCCAGTTTTTGTCATTTTTCGAAAATCCTCAAAATCATGAAAAACGGTAAGGCTATAGCCTTTGCGTTTTTTGAAAATTTCGACATTTTTCGAAAATGCTCAAAAATGCTCAAAACGATGAAAAAAAGCATGCTGACCAAGACCGTAAGGCTATAGCCTTGCTTTTTTGCCAGTTTTTGTCATTTTTCGAAAATCCTCAAAATCATGAAAAACGGTAAGGCTATAGCCTTTGCGCTTTTTTCAAAATTTCGACATTTTTCGAAAATGCTCAAAAATGCTCAAAACGATGAAAAAAAGCATGCTGACCAAGACCGTAAGGCTATAGCCTTGCTTTTTGGCCAGTTTTTGTCATTTTTCGAAAATCCTCAAAATCATGAAAAACGGTAAGGCTATAGCCTTTGCGTTTTTTCAAAATTTCGACATTTTTCGAAAATGCTCAAAAATGCTCAAAACGATGAAAAAAAAGCATGCTGACCAAGACCGTAAGGCTATAGCCTTGCTTTTTTGCCAGTTTTTGTCATTTTTTCGAAAATCCTCAAAATCATGAAAAACGGTAAGGCTATAGCCTTTGCTTTTTTTCAAAATTTCGACATTTTTCGAAAATGCTCAAAAATGCTCAAAACGATGAAAAACGGCATGCTGTGCAAGACCGTAAGGCTATAGCCTTGCTTTTTTGCCAGTTTTCCTCATTTTTCGAAATCACTCAAAATCATGAAAAACGGTAAGGCTATAGCCTTACGCTTTTTTCAAAATTTCGACATTTTTCGAAAATGCTCAAAAATGCTCAAAATGATGAAAAACGGCATGCTGTGCAAGACCATAAGGCTATAGCCTTGCATTTTTGCCAGTTTTTTCTCATTTTTCGAAATCGCTCAAAATCATGAAAAACAGTAAGGCTATAGCCTTACGCTTTTTTCAAAATTTCGACATTTTTTGAAAAAGCTCAAAAATGCTCAAAATGATGAAAAACGGCATGCTGTGCAAGACCGTAAGGCTATAGCCTTGCGTTTTTGCCAGTTTTTGTCATTTTTCGAAATCGCTCAAAATCATGAAAAACGGTAAGGCTATAGCCTTACGCTTTTTTCAAAAATTTCGACATTTTTCGAAAATGCTCAAAATGATGAAAAACGGCATGCTGTGCAAGACCATAAGGCTATAGCCTTGCATTTTTGCCAGTTTTTGTCATTTTTCGAAATCACTCAAAATCATGAAAAACGGCAAGGCTATAGCCTTTGCTTTTTTTTCAAAATTTCGACATTTTTCGAAAATGCTCAAAAATGCTCAAAACGATGAAAAAAAGCATGCTGACCAAGACCGTAAGGCTATAGCCTTGCTTTTTGGCCAGTTTTTGTCATTTTTCGAAAATCCTCAAAATCATGAAAAACGGTAAGGCTATAGCCTTTGCGTTTTTCAAAATTTCGACATTTTTCGAAAATGCTCAAAAATGCTCAAAACGATGAAAAAAAGCATGCTGACCAAGACCGTAAGGCTATAGCCTTGCTTTTTTTGCCAGTTTTTGTCATTTTTCGAAAATCCTCAAAATCATGAAAAACGGTAAGGCTATAGCCTTTGCGTTTTTTCAAAATTTCGACATTTTTCCAAAATGCTCAAAAATGCTCAAAACGATGAAAAAAAGCATGCTGACCAAGACCGTAAGGCTATAGCCTTGCTTTTTTGCCAGTTTTTGTCAGTTTTCGAAAATCCTCAAAATCATGAAAAACGGTAAGGCTATAGCCTTTGCGTTTTTTCAAAATTTCAACATTTTTCGAAAATGCTCAAAAATGCTCAAAACGATGAAAAAAAGCATGCTGACCAAGACCGTAAGGCTATAGCCTTGCTTTTTTGCCAGTTTTTGTCATTTTTCGAAAATCCTCAAAATCATGAAAAACGGTAAGGCTATAGCCTTTGCGTTTTTTCAAAATTTCGACATTTTTCGAAAATGCTCAAAAATGCTCAAAACGATGAAAAAAAGCATGCTGACCAAGACCGTAAGGCTATAGCCTTGCTTTTTTGCCAGTTTTTGTCATTTTTCGAAAATCCTCAAAATCATGAAAAACGGTAAGGCTATAGCCTTTGCGTTTTTTCAAAATTTCGTCATTTTTCGAAAATGCTCAAAACGATGAAAAAAAGCATGCTGACCAAGACCGTAAGGCTATAGCCTTGCTTTTTTGCCAGTTTTTGTCATTTTTCGAAAATCCTCAAAATCATGAAAAACGGTAAGGCTATAGCCTTTGCGTTTTTTCAAAATTTCGACATTTTTCGAAAATGCTCAAAAATGCTCAAAACGATGAAAAAAAGCATGCTGACCAAGACCGTAAGGCTATAGCCTTGCTTTTTTGCCAGTTTTTGTCATTTTTTGAAAATCCTCAAAATCATGAAAAACGGTAAGGCTATAGCCTTTGCGTTTTTTCAAAATTTCAACATTTTTCGAAAATGCTCAAAAATGCTCAAAACGATGAAAAAAAAGCATGCTGACCAAGACCGTAAGGCTATAGCCTTGCTTTTTTGCCAGTTTTTGTCATTTTTCGAAAATCCTCAAAATCATGAAAAACGGTAAGGCTATAGCCTTTGCGTTTTTTCAAAATTTCGTCATTTTTCGAAAATGCTCAAAAATGCTCAAAACGATGAAAAAAAGCATGCTGACCAAGACCGTAAGGCTATAGCCTTGCTTTTTTGCCAGTTTTTGTCATTTCTCGAAAATCCTCAAAATCATGAAAAACGGTAAGGCTATAGCCTTTGCGTTTTTTCAAAATTTCGTCATTTTTCGAAAATGCTCAAAAATGCTCAAAACGATGAAAAAAAGCATGCTGTTGCTTTTTTGCCAGTTTTTGTCATTTTTCGAAAATCCTCAAAATCATGAAAAACGGTAAGGCTATAGCCTTTGCGTTTTTTCAAAATTTCGACATTTTTCGAAAATGCTCAAAAATGCTCAAAACGATGAAAAAAAGCATGCTGACCAAGACCGTAAGGCTATAGCCTTGCTTTTTTGCCAGTTTTTGTCATTTTTCGAAAATCCTCAAAATCATGAAAAACAGTAAGGCTATAGCCTTTGCGTTTTTTCAAAATTTCGACATTTTTCGAAAATGCTCAAAAATGCTCAAAACGATGAAAAAAAGCATGCTGACCAAGACCGTAAGGCTATAGCCTTGCTTTTTTGCCAGTTTTTGTCATTTTTCGAAAATCCTCAAAATCATGAAAAACGGTAAGGCTATAGCCTTTGCGTTTTTTCAAAATTTCGTCATTTTTCGAAAATGCTTAAAAATGCTCAAAACGATGAAAAAAAGCATGCTGACCAAGACCGTAAGGCTATAGCCTTGCTTTTTTGCCAGTTTTTGTCATTTTTCGAAAATCCTCAAAACCATGAAAAACGGTAAGGCTATAGCCTTGGCGTTTTTTCAAAATTTCGACATTTTTCGAAAATGCTCAAAAATGCTCAAAACGATGAAAAAAAGCATGCTGACCAAGACCGTAAGGCTATAGCCTTGCTTTTTGGCCAGTTTTTGTCATTTTTCGAAAATCCTCAAAATCATGAAAAACGGTAAGGCTATAGCCTTTGCGTTTTTTCAAAATTTCGACATTTTTCGAAAATGCTCAAAAATGCTCAAAACGATGAAAAAAAGCATGCTGACCAAGACCGTAAGGCTATAGCCTTGCTTTTTGGCCAGTTTTTGTCATTTTTCGAAAATCCTCAAAATCATGAAAAACGGTAAGGCTATAGCCTTTGCGTTTTTTCAAAATTTCGACATTTTTCGAAAATGCTCAAAAATGCTCAAAACGATGAAAAAAAGCATGCTGACCAAGACCGTAAGGCTATAGCCTTGCTTTTTTGCCAGTTTTTGTCATTTTTCGAAAATCCTCAAAATCATGAAAAACGGTAAGGCTATAGCCTTTGCGTTTTTTCAAAATTTCGACATTTTTCGAAAATGCTCAAAAATGCTCAAAACGAGTGAAAAAAAGCATGCTGACCAAGACCGTAAGGCTATAGCCTTGCTTTTTTGCCAGTTTTTGTCATTTTTCGAAAATCCTCAAAATCATGAAAAACGGTAAGGCTATAGCCTTTGCGTTTTTTCAAAATTTCGACATTTTTCGAAAATGCTCAAAAATGCTCAAATTTATGAAAAACGGCATACTGACCAAGACCATAAGGCTATAGCCTTGCATTTTTGCCAGTTTTCGTCATTTTTCGAAATCGCTCAAAATCATGAAAAACGGTAAGGATATAGCCTTACGCTTTTTTCAAAATTTCGACATTTTTCGAAAATGCTCAAAAATGCTCAAAATGATTCAAAACGGCATGCTGTGCAAGACCATAAGGCTATAGCCTTGCATTTTTGCCAGTTTTTCTCATTTTTCGAAATCGCTCAAAATCATGAAAAACGGTAAGGCTATAGGCCTTACGCTTTTTTCAAAATTTTGACATTTTTCGAAAATGCTCAGAAATGCTCAAAATGATGAAAAACGGCATGCTGTGCAAGACCGTCAGGCTATAGCCTTGCGTTTTTGCCAGTTTTTCTCATTTTTTCGAAATCGCTCAAAATCATGAAAAACGGTAAGGCTATAGCCTTACGCTTTTTTCAAAATTTCGACATTTTTCGAAAATGCTCAAAAATGCTCAAAATGATGAAAAACGGCATGCTGTGCAAGACTGTAAGGCTATAGCCTTGCGTTTTTGCCAGTTTTCCTCATTTTTCGAAATCGCTCAAAATCATGAAAAACGGTAAGGCTATAGCCTTACGTTTTTTTCAAAATTTCGACATTTTTCGAAAATGCTCAAAAATGCTCAAAATGATTCAAAACGGCATGCTGTGCAAGACCATAAGGCTATAGCCTTGCATTTTTGCCAGCTTTTCTCATTTTTCGAAATCGCTCAAAATCATGAAAAACAGTAAGGCTATAGCCTTACGCTTTTTTCAAAATTTCGACATTTTTTGAAAAAGCTCAAAAATGCACAAAATGATGAGAAACGGCATGCTGTGCAAGACCGTAAGGCTATAGCCTTGCGTTTTTGCCAGTTTTTGTCATTTTTCGAAATCGCTCAAAATCATGAAAAACGGTAAGGCTATAGCCTTACGCTTTTTTCAAAATTTCGACATTTTTCGAAAATGCTCAAAATGATGAAAAACGGCATGCTGTGCAAGACCATAAGGCTATAGCCTTGCATTTTTGCCAGTTTTTCTCATTTTTCGAAATCGCTCAAAATCATGAAAAACGGTAAGGCTATAGCCTTACGCTTTTTTTTTAAATTTCAACATTTTTCGAAAATGCTCAAAAATGCTCAAAATGATGAAAAACAGCATGCTGTGCAAGACCGTAAGGCTATAGCCTCGCGTTTTTGCCAGTTTTTGTCATTTTTCGAAATCGCTTAAAATCATGAAAAACGGTAAGGCTATAGCCTTACGCTTTTTTTCAAAATTTTGATGTTTTTCGAAAATGCTCAAAAATGCTCAAAATGATGAGAAACGGCATGCTGTGCAAGACCATAAGGCTATAGCCTTGCATTTTTGCCAGTTTTCCTCATTTTTCGAAATCGCTCAAAATCATGAAAAACGGTAAGGCTATAGCCTTACGCTTTTTTTCAAAATTTCGACATTTTTTGAAAATGCTCAAAAATGCTCAAAATGATGAAAAACGGCATGCTGTGCAAGACCATAAGGCTATAGCCTTGCGTTTTTGCCAGTTTTTCTCATTTTTCGAAATCGCTCAAAATCATGAAAAACGGTAAGGCTATAGCCTTACGCTTTTTTCAAAATTTCGACATTTTTCGAAAATGCTCAAAAATGCTCAAAACGATGAAAAAAAGCATGCTGACCAAGACCGTAAGGCTATAGCCTTGCTTTTTTGCCAGTTTTTGTCATTTCTCGAAAATCCTCAAAATCATGAAAAACGGTAAGGCTATAGCCTTTGCGTTTTTTCAAAATTTCGTCATTTTTCGAAAATGCTCAAAAATGCTCAAAACGATGAAGAAAAGCATGCTGACCAAGACCGTAAGGCTATAGCCTTGCTTTTTTGCCAGTTTTTGTCATTTTTCGAAAATCCTCAAAATCATGAAAAACGGTAAGGCTATAGCCTTTGCGTTTTTTCAAAATTTCGACATTTTTCGAAAATGCTCAAAAATGCTCAAAACGATGAAAAAAAGCATGCTGACCAAGACCGTAAGGCTATAGCCTTGCTTTTTTGCCAGTTTTTGTCATTTTTCGAAAATCCTCAAAATCATGAAAAACGGTAAGGCTATAGCCTTTGCGTTTTTTCAAAATTTCTACATTTTTCGAAAATGCTCAAAAATGCTCAAAACGATGAAAAAAAAGCATGCTGACCAAGACCGTAAGGCTATAGCCTTGCTTTTTTGCCAGTTTTTGTCATTTTTCGAAAATCCTCAAAATCATGAAAAACGGTAAGGCTATAGCCTTTGCGTTTTTTCAAAATTTCGTCATTTTTCGAAAATGCTTCAAAATGCTCAAAACGATGAAAAAAAGCATGCTGACCAAGACCGTAAGGCTATAGCCTTGCTTTTTTGCCAGTTTTTGTCATTTTTCGAAAATCCTCAAAACCATGAAAAACGGTAAGGCTATAGCCTTGGCGTTTTTTCAAAATTTCGACATTTTTCGAAAATGCTCAAAAATGCTCAAAACGATGAAAAAAAGCATGCTGACCAAGACCGTAAGGCTATAGCCTTGCTTTTTGGCCAGTTTTTGTCATTTTTCGAAAATCCTCAAAATCATGAAAAACGGTAAGGCTATAGCCTTTGCGTTTTTTCAAAATTTCGACATTTTTCGAAAATGCTCAAAAATGCTCAAAACGATGAAAAAAAGCATGCTGACCAAGACCGTAAGGCTATAGCCTTGCTTTTTGGCCAGTTTTTGTCATTTTTCGAAAATCCTCAAAATCATGAAAAACGGTAAGGCTATAGCCTTTGCGTTTTTTCAAAATTTCGACATTTTTCGAAAATGCTCAAAAATGCTCAAAACGATGAAAAAAAGCATGCTGACCGGCTATAGCCTTGCTTTTTTGCCAGTTTTTGTCATTTTTCGAAAATCCTCAAAATCATGAAAAACGGTAAGGCTATAGCCTTTGCGTTTTTTCAAAATTTCTACATTTTTCGAAAATGCTCAAAAATGCTCAAAACGATGAAAAAAAGCATGCTGACCAAGACCGTAAGGCTATAGCCTTGCTTTTTTGCCAGTTTTTGTCATTTTTCGAAAATCCTCAAAATCATGAAAAACGGTAAGGCTATAGCCTTTGCGTTTCTTCAAAATTTCGACATTTTTCGAAAATGCTCAAAAATGCTCAAATTTATGAAAAACGGCATACTGTGCAAGACCATAAGGCTATAGCCTTGCATTTTTGCCAGTTTTCCTCATTTTTCGAAATCGCTCAAAATCATGAAAAACGGTAAGGATATAGCCTTACGCTTTTTTCAAAATTTCGACATTTTTCGAAAATGCTCAAAAATGCTCAAAATGATTCAAAACGGCATGCTGTGCAAGACCATAAGGCTATAGCCTTGCATTTTTGCCAGTTTTTCTCATTTTTCGAAATCGCTCAAAATCATGAAAAACGGTAAGGCTATAGCCTTACGCTTTTTTCAAAATTTTGACATTTTTCGAAAATGCTCAGAAATGCTCAAAATGATGAAAAACGGCATGCTGTGCAAGACCATAAGGCTATAGCCTTGCATTTTTGCCAGTTTTTCTCATTTTTCGAAATCGCTCAAAATCATGAAAAACGGTAAGGCTATAGCCTTACGCTTTTTTTTTTAAATTTCGACATTTTTCGAAAATGCTCAAAAATGCTCAAAATGATGAAAAACGGCATGCTGTGCAAGACCATAAGGCTATAGCCTTGCGTTTTTGCCAGTTTTTCTCATTTTTCGAAATCGCTCAAAATCATGAAAAACGGTAAGGCTATAGCCTTACGCTTTTTTCAAAATTTCGACATTTTTCGAAAATGCTCAAAAATGCTCAAAATGATGAAAAACGGCATGCTGTGCAAGACCGTAAGGCTATAGCCTTGCGTTTTTGCCAGTTTTCCTCATTTTTCGAAATCGCTCAAAATCATGAAAAACGGTAAGGCTATAGCCTTACGTTTTTTTCAAAATTTCGACATTTTTCGAAAATGCTCAAAAATGCTCAAAATGATTCAAAACGGCATGCTGTGCAAGACCATAAGGCTATAGCCTTGCATTTTTGCCAGTTTTTCTCATTTTTCGAAATCGCTCAAAATCATGAAAAACAGTAAGGCTATAGCCTTACGCTTTTTTCAAAATTTCGACATTTTTTGAAAAAGCTCAAAAATGCTCAAAATGATGAGAAACGGCATGCTGTGCAAGACCGTAAGGCTATAGCCTTGCGTTTTTGCCAGTTTTTGTCATTTTTCGAAATCGCTCAAAATCATGAAAAACGGTAAGGCTATAGCCTTACGCTTTTTTCAAAATTTCGACATTTTTCGAAAATGCTCAAAATGATGAAAAACGGCATGCTGTGCAAGACCATAAGGCTATAGCCTTGCATTTTTGCCAGTTTTTCTCATTTTTCGAAATCACTCAAAATCATGAAAAACGGTAAGGCTATAGCCTTACGCTTTTTTTTAAAATTTCAACATTTTTCGAAAATGCTCAAAAATGCTCAAAATGATGAAAAACAGCATGCTGTGCAAGACCGTAAGGCTATAGCCTCGCGTTTTTGCCAGTTTTTGTCATTTTTCGAAATCGCTCAAAATCATGAAAAACGGTAAGGCTATAGCCTTACGCTTTTTTCAAAATTTTGATGTTTTTCGAAAATGCTCAAAAATGCTCAAAATGATGAGAAACGGCATGCTGTGCAAGACCATGAGGCTATAGCCTTGCATTTTTGCCAGTTTTCCTCATTTTTCGAAATCGCTCAAAATCATGAAAAACGGTAAGGCTATAGCCTTACGCTTTTTTCAAAATTTTGACATTTTTCGAAAATGCTCAAAAATGCTCAAAATGATGAAAAACGGCATGCTGTGCAAGACCGTAAGGCTATAGCCTTGCGTTTTTGCCAGGTTTCGTCATTTTAATTTTATTTTGACATTTTTCGAAAATCGTCAAAACGATGAACATCATGTTCTGCAAGACCGTAAGGCTCTAGCCTTAGGTTTTCTCCAGGTTTTTCATTCTACTGCTATGTCCTAAATAAATATATTGGCACTTTGGCTACTGGTGTGTGCGGCCACTTTCTTGTTTTGCCAAGAAGTTTTTCTACTTCCTCCAGGTTTTGTCATTTTTAAAAAATCCTTAAAGCGATGAAAAATGGTAAGCTTTGCATTGTTTTTGAAATTTTTACATTTTTCGAAAATCCTCAAAAATCAACAAACGATGACAAACAGCATGCTGTGCAAGTCCGTAAAGTTGTTTTTGCCAGGTTTTGTCATTTTTGAAAATCCAACAAAAAAATAAATAAACAAAACGATGAAAAACGGCATGCTGTGCAAGACTGTAAGGCTATAGCCTTGCGTTTTTGCCAGGTTTGGTCATTTTTTCGAAAATCCTCAAAAAGATGAAAAATGTGTATGAAAAGTTTGTTATAATCACTGCAGGGATGTATACATAGGTTTGATTTATTATTTTGAAATGGGTCGTTGCATAGACTACGTTATTTCACAGTCGAAGAAGCCATATTAGTCAGTGAAACTTGGGATAATTCACATGAATATTTTAACTCTTGAGAGTGTAAACATCAAACCAAATTTGGTTTCATGTTTACACTCTCAGAGTTAAATCTGGTTAACCAACTTCCCCTCATTTAGCTTGGGAACAGCCTGGAACCCTATCAAGGACCACTGACCTCTGCAACACAGTGAACCAAAAATAAAGAGACCATGCAAATACAACATTGAGCAGGGCACTGCAGGGAATCGAACCCCGTTCCGGTAAACCAGAAGTCCCACACCAGTGCCATAGGCTGCTTTGTTGTAATTCACAGGTCCAAAAATCAATCACATTTCAACCTCCCCGACAACAACACATTAACAGTTAAAAGTCACTTCAAAATAACAGTGTATAAAGAGGAACATTTTTACCCTTTACACAGCTAGATCATTCCATTACCAATAGCCTACACAACAAGAACAAATAAAATTATAACTTTAATCATTAACAGTCCATAAATAACAACAATATTACTCTTTATACATACAAAACAGAAGACTAACTCCACACATACCTTAAGGTAGACTCCTGAGACATAAACAAAGAAAATATATATTTTATCTTCCCATGCTCATAAAGTGCTACAAATGCTACAAGTGAAGAGTGGAGCAACAAACGTTTGGGTCATAGGTCCATCGCCAATGCCTCAATGATGTTTTAGCTGCAAGTGACAGCATACTGTACATAAATCCACTCACACATTGCAAGACACATCACATACCTAACCCTGTGTGCATTATGTGATGCAGGCAGACATGATGAATGTGAAATGATACGAGACATAAATCACATAAATGCACATAACATACCGGGCCTGTGTTCATATGTTATGTTCATAGTTTCATACGTATGTTAGTTTTCCAGAAGGAGCATATGCAATCACCCACACCAGCATTGGCACCTACCATGGCAGTTCTTAATTATGCTTGTGGTTATGGCTAGGGCTTGGTTAAGACAGATTTTGGTGGGAACACCTTTTGGTGTTCTAAAGTGTGAGTGTTACTGTTAACACACTACTGTCATGATGGAGACAATATATAGCAAAAAATTGCATTTTGGAGTGATGCATATAGGTGAACTTGCACAACACCCCTTGGCCCCATTATAAGCTTATTTTGGAGTAGGGGAAATGGCCATTAAGGAGTGTTTTCACAAAATATCACCTGGACCATTTTTTACCCCAAAAAGTTAACTGCAAATAAAGATTAAAAAAAACTTTTGGTGTGGAATTCTCCTTTAAGTAGCATTATAACATTATTGAATACGTAGCATTAGCTTTTCTTAGCCTTATTAAACTTAATTACATAGAATTAGCAATACTTCGCATGACCAGCATGACTTAGTCAGCATTATAGCGTCAATTAGCATTACATAGCATTATTAACAATACTTAGCATTACTTATCATTGGCATTACTATAGTTATTGAAAAATATCAGACCTACAAGCTCATAGAGCGCCATTCCGAATAGGGCGCTATGAGCGTCCTATTCCTTCACTAGTCTTCACTACTGTGTAGACTAGTGAATAGGACGATAGATGGGACAGAAGGAAAGGAAGAAAATAAAAATTAAAAAAATAAAATAAAATGAGATTAAAAACCCAAGACACCAAAAAACATAACTTTATTAAAAGAATAGGGAAGAAAGTAGATGCGGCACTAGAACAGACTTTTAATCATTAATTTAAAGTTTGACTGTTGAAAAATATCAGATCTACAAGCAAATGAATGCCATGTGATTATTAAACATAATTTACACATAGACCCAAAGTGGCATGTGACGTGGACTGGCATACACAGTGAAAATGACAACGGCATGTAGCATGTAGCTCACTTATACAAGCAACAGGAATCAAAATGTTCACTAACCTTTCACTGCTAACAGCATCCAGCAGTGGAATCATTACTTTCACTGCTAACAGCATCCAGCAGTGGAATCATAAGGTTCACTGCTTCACAGCCAACAGTGTAGAGCAGGGGTTTTCAACAGATGGTCCGGGGACCACCAGTGGTCCTTGAGAGGGTCCCAGGTGGTACCCAGCTCAGTTGGTTAACCAGCTGTAACTCTTGAGAGTGTAAAAATGAAACCAAATGGACCCGCAAGGGTCCATTTGGTTTCATTTTTACACTCTCAAGAGTTAAAATATTCATCATCTGAATTAGCCCAAGTCTGTAAGTTTGCCTGTTGTTTCCCAAATCATTATTGTGGACAAAACCAAAAGAAATCTGTAGTTTTTACGTCGGTGGGGCAAAAACGTCATCAAATGGTGGTCCGTGGCTCAAATAGTGAATAAATAGTGGGCCCTGGTATGAAAAAGGTTGAAAACCTCTGGTGTAGAGCGTAGCGTAGAGTCTGTACCTTTGGTCAGCTTCACGTGCTGAAACAGGAGGAAAGAAAGAAAAATATAGTTTGGCCTACAGGATGACATTTTGGAAGTCATGGCATAGTCAACGACAGGGCTGTGTCACCATTATTTAACTTTATTAAAATTGTGAAATCCTGGTAGGGACGCTGCTGTGGGTGCTGGCGAATGACCCTAAACCATATCTCGATTGTGGGAAAAGCTTAATTGTGATAACAGCAGTGATCATCAGGGAGCTTACCCACTATACAATATACCCTTTGTCTTTCGCAAAAAAGTGGTGTCCCTATAATTTCAATCAATTTCAAGTCAATTTGTTTGACAAGCCATCTTAACCTGTTATAATGGTGACATAGGTTTCTACTAGAGTCACATGTAATTCATTAACATGTTATAATGGTGACACAGGCCAATAGGTTTCTACTACAGTCACATGTAATGCATTATAACATGTTATAATGGTGACGCAGGCCAATAGGTTTCTACTACAGTCACATGAAATGCATTATAACATGTTATAATGGTGACACAGGCCAATAGGTTTCTACTAACAGTCCACATGTAATGCATTAAAACATGTTATAATGGTGACGCAGGCCAATAGTTTTCTACTACAGCCACATGTAATGCATTATAACACAGGGGTGGGACTTGATTAAAATTTTTGTTATATTAATTTGAAGCTTTGTAATTAATTAATCCTCAATTAATTACAATACCAATTTTTACCCAAGAAGCTTTTTTTTTTTTTTTACAATTAAAACAGCTCGTGTAGCATGGAGATTTTTCTTAATCAAAACTGTGTCGACACTGCAAGTTGGGTAACCAGATCAAAATTGGATTAACTAGATCAAAAGTTGGTTAACCTGATGTAACTCTTTGAGAGCATAAACATGAAACCAAATGGAACCCTTGCGGGTCCATTTGGTTTCATGTTTACAGCTCATAGCGTTATAAAATAATCCACCATCTTAATTAGTCCAATTCTACCAACTAGAAAATGTAGAAGATTAATGGTCATTTTATCTGTATGTTTGACTGTGAACCATTTTTTTCTGAAATCCAGCCTGGAATTGTGGACAAAAGCAAAAGAAATCTTTAGTTTTTTGGGTTTTTGTGCGATTAAAATGAGTTAATTTTGTTAATCGCGTATTGTTTTCTGTGATTAATTAATCTCAATTAATCAGTTAAAGTCCCAGCCCTAATTAATAACATGTTTTATGGTGACGCAGGCCTATAGTTTCTACTACAGCCACATGTAATGCATTATAACATGTTATAATGGTGACACAGGCCAATAGGTTTCTTGGTTTCTACTACAGTCACATGTAATGTAGGTGTGTACCATGGGGGGCCTTGTGCTGCTCAGGTTGGAAGACGGTTGGTATGAACAGTTCTGGTTTCATCTCAGACAGAACGTTAGTTGGCACCGTAAGGTTTCAGCTCAGCTGAGTAGACACTCCATTACACCAGCTGTCTCCTGATGACACCATGAACCTGCAAAACACAAACAAAATACACGTTACACTCTGTTAACAGATTTTATATCTTGAATACATTAATGCTGGAAAATCAAGTCTTCAACAACAACATTATATAAACTGTCCCACATAAGTTCAGAAACATAACTTTGGGAATAATTATTTTCTACTTCCACTTTAATACCAGGTGGTATTGTATCTTGTATCATTTTAATCACTGAAAGTCACTTTTTCAACAAGGTATGGCTTGTAGAGATCAGCCATTAAAAGCTTAAAGAGAATTCCACTCAACACACAAATGGAGTGTTGGACCTAGTAGTGGAGCGGGTTAGCAAAACTATTGTGCACTTTTTGAGAAAAGCGTGAAAATTGGTACACGCATAGCCAAAGACATTCTAAAAATATTTGGATGTGGAGGCATCTTGAAAGATGTCTGCCCCAGAAATGTGGTTTTTCTTTCATAACTTGGAAATGCATTGATTTTACGCCCCATAGATGTATTGAACGTTAATACAAAGTTGGCCATTACGGACGATTTGGTACCAAGTAATAAATACACGTATTAGCCTATTACACCTATTACAGATATTACACAACAGCATTATTATCCTATTACACTATTACCACTATTGCATATATTACATGATTACCCTAATTAACATTTATTACACTATTACACATATTAGCCTATTGCAATTATTACAAATATTACACTATTACACATAGTACCCTATTACACTATTACACATGTTACCCTATTACACTATTACACATGTTACACTATGAAACTATTACACATGTTTACACTATGACACTATTACACATGTTACACTATGACACTATTTCACATGTTACCATATTTACACATGTTACACTATGACACTATTACCTAGGCATGTAACGATACACTAAACTCACGATATCACGATATCACGATATCAGGTTCACGATACGATTTTTTTACGATATTTTACGATATTTAATAAAAACATATTTCCAGACAAATTAGACTTTTTTTTCCTCAAAGAAATCCAGTATTTTTCTCCTCTCTCTCTCTCTCTCTCTCTCTCTCTCTCTCTCTCTCTCTCTCTCTCACACACACACACTGCTGTGAAGCAAAATTAGAAGCAGTGGAGCTATGGACCAGAGCTAGTAAATATGGTATTGGTTCGCAAAGACCTAGCAGTCCTTGTGGGGGTTTAAGGGGGTCCCCAAGTAAATTCATGATTATGAATTTATATCTGATTTAACTATTTATTATTTAACAATTTTAATCTATCATAAATTTGAAAACAGCCAATCTACAAGCTCACAAACAACAAATATGTTTCAGATGGGGTCTGCAGTTAAATACATATAGCTACATGTAGGCCTAGGGTCCTTGAGTAAGCATATCATGGAAGACATTTGCTTTTGGGCTTTTTAAGGCAAAATAGGAAAAGCTTTGTCAACACTCAACAGCCTTCTAGAGTAGACAAAAAAAAGGCAACAAAAAACAACTCGTGTTCTGGAGAGGCGGACGTTTAGCGCGCGCGCGCGCGCACACACACCACACGCACGCACGCACGCACGCACGCACGCACACACACACACACACACACACACACACACACACACACACACACACACACACACACACACACACACACACACACACCTACCTCGCGTTTACTTTACTCTGTGTGCGCCGCGCGCAGAGAAAGAGCAAGAGACGCATACGCATGCATCCATCTCCGTTTACTCTGTGTGTGCGCCCGCACGCAGAGAGAAAGAGACACGGAGAGGGAGGGAGAGAGAAGAGAGACACGACAAGCTAGCGTGGCTAAAGCAAGTCTACCGGTGTGAGTACCAAATGTGCTCGGGTGGGAAAATGTGCTCGGGGGCCTCCGCGCAGCCGACTGACGTCATCACATACAGCTGTTGCCATTACAGCTCGTTACAGGTAATCTTACATTATTTTATGCAACGTAATGACTAAACAGATTATAATGTTGTATTTTATATACTCTTTATGTGTTCTCCATATGAAACAAATAGGACCTAGCCAAACAGAGCTAACTTGTTAGCTATGCATGTTTACACCTTGTTCAAGGGGCTGTGCTGAATAATCGTTTCAGAAGTGTAACATCACAATGCTACGTTTGATGCTCTCATATGATATCAATTTGTTAATAGTAAGCACAATGGATTCATGTTTAAGAATAATATGGGGTGTGCAACCTCCTCTCCAAAGACGCTCCAGGAACCTACACACCCCATTTCATTAATGAATCCATTTATTGTCAATAAATCCCTTAAAAGTTTTCAATTTTCTTCTGACTCGTGAAGATGGTGACAGATACAAAATGTTGCTCTCTTTCATCACACCAGAATAGATAAACTTCCATGCTTAAAGGACCACTTCACCACTTTTCAACCTGGCCACAAATCTTCACTAATGTACATAATAAAATGCCATCATTTTTTCCTACTCTGTTTAGACATCATGCACATCATCGATGGGGAATTAATTCCCAAAATCCCACCCTTTGGTCACTGTCCAATGCCAATCTAAATAGTAAAGCAACTGTTGCTATGCAGGTCTAAATTAATACTTATATTATACATCATAGTAGCACACCACTAGCACATTATGACCACCAGTATATGTTTATTATTTGGTGAGTTATTTAGTCATTGTGTACTGTACAATCATCAAAACAATGATTCATTTATTATCCATTTATTACATTGCTTGGACATGGACAAGGAGTGTATAGTTCCTGGAACGTCGCTGACTATGAAGTCTTTGGAGAGGGTTTGTGTGGTCTTCATCGAGCAGATGGACATTCACCCTCAGAGTCTGAGAAATGGGAGAGGGGGCGAGAATAAGAGGTTTTAATTGTTTGATCCAGTTTAATGGTGTGAATGTAGGATTTATGGTGTCGATAAAACCCCTTTGTGGACCTTTAAAGGTTCCACATTCATAATATATCTAAAGCCACATATTACACATATTAAAAAACAGTAATGTGTTCTAAATCTTTTCAATGTTATCAACATACATGTACATTAATTTTGCAAAAAGGTGAAAGTGTCCCTTTTAAGCTAGTGCTGTATGAAGAGTCCAATATGACTTCTTGAACATGATAAAATACAATGTAAGATGAATGACAAACTGATATGCAGTAGGACTAAGGTGACAGTTTAATCCTACACACATATCATATAGCCTATGAAATTAGCAGACATACAAGCTCACAGTGAGCTGCTGATCTGCTGTAATAAATAGTTCTGGTGATAAGGTCACCGCATATTATTCTTTTTTAATCTATTAACACATTGATATTAACACATTGATATCAGAGCATCAAACATAGCATTGTGATGTTACATTTCTGAAACATTCAGCACAGCCCCTTGAACAAGGTGTAAACATGCATAGCTAACAAGTTAGCTCTGTTTGGCTAGGTCCTATTTGTTTCATATGGAGAACACATAAAGAGTATATAAAATACAACATTATAATCTGTTTAGTCATTACATTGCATAAAATAATGTAAGATTACCTGTAACGTGCTGTAATGGCAACAGCTGAGACCTCTGTGATACAAACTGCTGTTTCAATAAAGTTGGGATATGTGACAGTGTTGCCAACTGCCAAAATCCAAAATGCACTAGTGGCACTTCCAAAATGCACTAGAATGCGCTAGATGCTCGCCTGGAAGGGAATATGACCATTAAATGGCCATTAATATTCTACATTCTCTAGTTGTGTAGACTTGGGCTACTTCACATGATGAATATTTTAACTCTTGAGAGTGTAAAAATGAAACCAAATGGACCCGCAAGGGTCCATTTGGTTTCATTTTTACGCTCTCAAAGAGTTACATCTGGTTAACCAACTATCCATCATTTAGCCTGGGGACCACTGGTTGAAAACCACTGTCATAGGAGGAAAAATGGTGAAAAATGAGGGTTTTATCTCTGGCGCCTGTCAATCAATTTCACCCCAACTCTCCAGCCAAAAAGCACTAGGTTTTCCGCCAGGAGTTTTTCACTAATTTTGGCGCTAGGGGGGTCTGAAAAGCGCTAAATATAGCGATAAATGCGCCAAGTTGGCAACACTGATACGTGATGACGTGCGCCGGGGCCCCCGAGCACATTTCCCCCAGAGCAGATTTGGTACTCACACCTGTGCCCGAGCACATTTCCCCACCCGAGCAGATTTGGTACTCACACCTGTGCATAATGTCGTTCCCTGTGTCTCTCCTGTAACGTGTGGATTTTAGTTTGCATTCTCTGCTAGAGAGGGAGCGGTGTGCTCCGTGCACCCCTCCCCCACCACCCCTCCTCTCTCTCCCTCTCTCTCTGTCTCTCACTCTCACGCGGAGACAGCTTGGCTACTGTGTACTGTTCCACACTTTTTCAATGAGGGTGATTTGCGCATATATCGAATGTTTCCACCAGACTCACGTCACCTTGGGTCCTCTCTGTTTCGTGTTCATGCTGCAGCCTGTACATTAATGCGGCCGCTGTCGCACGTGTTCATTGTTTTTGTCCCTTCACTAGTTCACTGTGCATTGACTGTTGATCATCGCATGCAGCCACTGATCAATAACGGTAGTATAAGGCGAGTGCGCCCTCTACTGTTAGGATCGCGATACGGCTTTTCACAACATCGATTCGTATTGGCCCCATTTCACATCGATATAAATCGATATACGATATATCACATGTTACACTATGACACTATTACCCTATTACACTATTACACATATTACCCTATTACACTATTACACATGTTACACTATGACACTATTACATATATTATCCTATTACAGTATGCCTCTATTGCATATATTACACTATTAGCCCTATTACACTATTGCATATATCACACTATTACGCCTATTAGCATATTATACCATTATACTAGACACATGCTACACTTGGTGCGTCCGCTTCACATATACACTTATTGTGAAGGGCAGATGCACAGACAGACATTTCTGGGTGGCTTATGTTTGCTAACTATACGCAGCAAATGTAGCACTGAAACACGTACTTTGGCAGACATCTTGGATTTTGGGGGCCGCCATCTTGGAATTCGAGATGCCTCCACATCCAAATATTTTTAGAATGTCTTTGGCTATGCGTGTACCAATTTTGCACAATCTCTCCTAATAAGAGAGCTAGCCCGCTCCACTAATTGGAGCTCTGCTCGTCTCCGTTCAATCGGCCATTACTCCACCCGACCAGCCTCTGTTCTCTAGTGGATATATAAAGAACGTTTTACCTACTCACCAAAATAAACACGTCTTGAGTCATTAGAAAGCCTACTTACCTTAGTGGAAACACAGATCTGAGCCCCCCACCACACGGACTAAAATTGACTTGGCCAGAACGCGTTTTTCTCACTGAAGGAAAAAGATTTCCTATGGAACTTCTATTGGCAATATCGGTAGAGGGCGCAAATCCTGGTTGTTTTTCCGGTGAAACACGATCGCGTTCTGGCCAAAAAGTCCAATTTATCCGTGTGGTGGGGGGCTCAGAGTGTTTCCACTAAGGTAAGTAGGCTTTCTAATGACACGAGACATGTTTATTTTGGTGAGTAGGTAAAACGTTCTTTATATATCCACTAGAGAAGAGAGGCTGGTCGGGTGGAGTAATGGCCGATTGCACGGAGAGGAGCAGAGCTCCAATGCAAGTCAGACTCAGAAGCTCTGGACCAGAGCTACTAGTAAACAACAACACAACAGTTGAGAGTTGCAAAGGGGATAAAATCACCCTAGTTAGATATATCACATGCTACATAAAGCATGATGGTTTTTTCATGTTTTTTTTTTTTTTTTTTTTTTTTTTTTTGCAAAGTAGCCTGTGTTGTTTTAAGAAAACACAAGCATTAATTATTAAATAGGATTGATTACCTTTAGAGGACGCAAGATATGATCGGCGTGGCAGCTACATCCAAAACAAAACTCAAACTGAGCAAACCGAGGAGGAGCGCGCTTGCATCCTATTTAAAACCCGCCCACTTTTTCCGGTATGACGCATGCGACCGGGGTTAAGCGCGGGAAAATTTCCCGCGAAGTCTGATTTGAATCTCCAGGGAGCGCTTGCTTTATCGCACCACGGCTACCACTAGGGTGGAGTAGGCTACTAGTAGTAGTAGTCAAGTCACACTACGGACCCCAAATGGACACCTATCAGCAGCACCCTCCCCCCATTTGAAGAGAAGATAGGGATCCCATAAGAGAAGATTTCCATGGCTCTAGCAGTGATGGTAGTTAGGGAAATTAGCCTATTGACGTTTAATATTAACCACCAACTAAGATACTGGTGGGGAAAGGAGCCAAAGCTATGGGCAAAGCGCTCTAGCAGTGTTGCCACGTCTGATTATTATAAGCAAACTTTTACTTGCTATGTCCATTTATATTGTAAAAATCAATGATAATGTAGGCCTGTCTCCACTAGTGCACTCAATTACGGTATAACTAAAGCAAAACATGAAGGAAAAACAAATTAATACAGGAAACAATTGATAAAAATGAACAGCACATACTCCAAAGTCCAAACACTGGCAGTTCGAACCTTTGACATTGACATTGAATGTCAATTTCGACATTTTTCAAAAATCCTAAATAATTCTCAAAAATGATGAAAACAGCATACTATTGTATGTTTTCCATGACCATGTACCTTCCTGTTGCCTGTTGTTTTTCCAGTTTTTGTCATTTTTTGAAAAACCTTGAAAACAGCATGTAGGCTATACACACTGCCCTGTGCAATGCATAAGTGCATAGCCTAAGTAAAGTTCCCGTGCTGGCGTGCTGCTATTTGGGTCCAAACCACATGACAGTTTCCTCTTCAATGTAGGCCTAGTTTCTTTTTTTCCCCTCAAAAATATCAACCCAGTAAAAAGTTCCATTACTTGTAACTTTTTATTGAAAACAGTAGTAAAAAATGTAGGCTATACAGCATGAGTTTAATATTTGTATAAAAAAACAGCAATATGAATTAGGTTGTAAGAATTCAGAAACAACAAAAGTGACACATTGACACATCTGAATATACTTGATTCAGCATTTAAGTTTTTACATCAGTATTTGATTCCAACATGCTCCTAAACCCAGAGGTGGAAAGTAACTATATACTTAGTAAATTTACTCATAAGTAGGCCTACTGTGGACTACTTAAGTACAAGTTTGATATATTTGTACTCATCCATTAGCCACTGCAGCCTTATATACATTTTGGCCTTTTGAAAATAGACGATGTAGGCTACAGGATTACAATGCGCCATGCATTGTGAACTTGTAGATGCTATTTTTGATGTGAATTCTGCATAGTGAGAAATTTCTCCTTAGTGGGCTACATTTTGATACCAATACTTTTGTACTCAAGTAAGTTCTGAACTCCGGAAGTTGCCTTGTTAACGGAGTAGTTCTACATGCAGTATTGAGTACTTTTTCCACAACCACTTCCTAAACCATGGAATACACATGAAGGCTCGGCCAAATAATACTCGGACCAGCCGAAAACTTGCGACATTGAGGGGTCAGAAAACTGAGCTCTCGTGAGGGCTGTTGCCATAGACTTGGCTGTTGCAGCCTTAAGCCTGAAAGAGGGCCATTTCATTTTTCCCCGAGAACGGGTCCATTTGTACACTCTCAGAAAAAAAAGACCCTAAAAGAAAAAAACATTAACATGGTGAAACACAACTTGATGGTAGAGCCGCCATTGGACCCATCCCATGAAGAGAACGGTGTTTGCGACAGCGTAACTCTGTCTATACTCAGGGCCGAGTATTATTCGGGCCGAGCCTTCCTGTTATCAAACCATGAACCCTAAACTTAAACCCATACAGTTGCTTTCAGCTCGGTCTCAGACGCCCTCTGCTGGCCACAGCAGCCTCCTGCGCCGCGGTGGTGCGAGGCGGGCAGGTTCTTGTAGACGGCCCTGCTGTAGGGGATGAAGCACAGGCCCAGCTGCAGGTGCCGGGCCAGGCGGCAGTAGGCGGCCAACGCCAGGACCAGCAGAGGGGTGAGCAGCAGGAAGCCCACCACCAAGAGAGCCACACAGCCGCCGTCGTCCAACAAGTCTGAACAGTACATAGAGGTTCCATGGGGCTGCACCTGGAAAGCAGAAAAGACAGAAGAAAGGTTGGGAAGTGTTACAACTTACAGCACGCACACGCACACGCACACGCACACACACACACACACACACACACACACACACACACACACACACACACACACACACACACACACACACACACAGTCATAGGTCAGTAATGTGACAATTGGATAAAGGAAGTGTGGGGCCTAAGCCTAAGCATTGTGGTCACCACAATGTTAAATTGGATAGCCATTTCCACAATTGTTTTAATTTAAAGTAATTCAAGTATACATGACTTCATTGTAATCATTATCAGACTGTAGATGGACATCATTACATTTTTGGTGTATGAACCAGTATGAGGTGAACGGTAAAATATGTCACGTTGTATTCAAGATTTGTAGTAAGCAGGCAAAATGACCTCAAGTCTTCCTGCCAGTTGACTACCAAAAAAAAATGACATAGCGATATCATCTGCTCTGATATCCACTCCAGATCGGTTTGCATGGAACCAGGCCTTCCTTCAAGGTTGTTTATGGACCCACAATGTGCGACTGGTACACAGGCTATGGTTCTATTTGTAGGAATTGTAGAAATATTAGGCCTTCCAAATGTCCAAGGAAGCTCAAATCATGTGGCTTACTTTACTTCCATAGGTTTAAGTGCTCACTCTTCCTGTTGCCCTCAGTACAGTTTCATCAGTATAATGAAAAATGTTTGATCACTGCTCCAAACGCACGTCCTAAACATAAACAAACAAATGTCCTTCCAGAATGAAAAGCTCACCGTGGAGTGACAGAGGAAGCCAGATATGATCATGACTAGTGAAGGGGTCATGATGGTGGCAAACACAATACTGGCCAGCACGCCGTTGACCAGTGCTATGACCAGGTTCTGTGCGGTGACCAGTACAGAACATGCCCAGCAGTCCAGGGATCCCCTCAGCTCCAGAGGGGGGTCTCCTCCCGCCTCGCTGCCGCCTAGCGAGTATGGGGGAGGCACGACCACCCCTGACCCTACTCCGGTAGAGGATCCTGGGTCGGAAAGCGGCTGCTCGCTGACGGTCTTCTCCAATGTCCCGTTCCGTGGCAAACTCATTTTGGCTGTGGTGGAGGTAAGACAAGATTTAAGTTTAAGTTTAGTCATTACTTGTGCAAGCAGAGCATGCAAGTATTGCGGTCGTTCGGATTGAAAGTGGTATATGTCCTCTGTGTTTGTGTTGATGATGATGTAATATAAGGCATATTTCACTTTCAAAAAAAACTTTTGTATCATCTACTGCAGCACCCACAGCCACGGACACCAGATTGTAAATGAAGGAGTAGTACTTTCTCCCCTAATTGAAAACTCAGGGATCCACTTGAAAATCACTGGTGACCTCTCCAACCAGAGCTGCACAATTATTTTGTGTGTGTCTCTGACCCGATGGCCGACCATGTGAACACCCCAGACAGTTTTTAACATTACCTGATTCAGTATTTAGATATTTAGAAATGTTTAAGTTGGGTTGCACAGATCATGTACATGCATACATGCATAACATGCCATAATTATGTCACCTGCAGCACACACATAGAGGACATACCACTTTTGATCTGAATGATCACAGTATAGTATTAGTACCCAATAGCTACCATCACTTCACTGGAGTGTGATCTTGATTTAAATACATCTATGTGACTAAATTAACATATTTTACTGATTTTGTTCAAGGTTCGTTGATTGTTCTTTTGATATTTAATTTAGAGATTTTACAGAGCTGATAATAAGATCGTAGAGGTCAAAAGTGTTCTGCTTGCGCACAAGTAAGCCATTTATGGCCTACTTGTGTGCAATGCACAATTACAGACAGAGTGCATTTCTTGTTTTTTTTATTGTGAGGATATTGATCACTATAATTTGGACCACTGAGGGTTGTCTGCCTCTGTCTCCTAGACAAATAGGAGTCCACATTATTATTGTTAGTATTACTATTGTTATTGCTGTAATTATTATTAGTAGTTGTAGTATTAGTAATAGCATATGCAACAGTATACTGCTGTTTGCTTTTATTTTATTTCATTTGTTTTTTGGTATGGTGCCCATAGCTTGGTTGGAATGTAGCTTTGCTCGTGCAGAGTGTTTGTGAGAGAACTCATTATTGCTCTGGACCAGAGCTATGGGTGAATGGGTGAGAAGTCACATTGTGAGGGTCGTTATGCCAATAGATCCATCTTACAGCTCTGTGGTATAAAAAAAGTTTTGTAAAAACAGCAGAACTGCCTCTTACTATGCAGTCAAATATGCAACTTCCTGTGTTAGAGTAGGATAACCACAGCATTTACAGTAAGTATAGCACGCCATCATTTCCTCCAATGATTCGCCCCCCAAAAAGCTTAAGATTGCCGCTTACATTATGTAATGGGTTTCCTAAATGTTGTGCTGAAAGGTGTGGAAAGTCAACACAGATAACTTAAGCTACTCTAAGTAGGAGGAAATGGACTCCATTGACCCCACCTCCAAACACCAGCATAACCACTACAGCCAGAACAATGACCTGGGAACAGCTAGCCAGTTCTACAAGCCTCCACAGTGTCAGGACACTTTTCTTTAGATTGAACTTGAACATTTATACCACTTTTAATTGACACACATTTCATTTATTTAATTACCTGCTTTACTTGATGTTTGTGATGTGAGTGAGTTATGGTCCTTATGTTAGCTCTGATTAATAAATCTTCACCCTATCCTATTATATAGTAATAGGATAGGGTGAATAATTATTAATGCTTTCAGTGCAAACTTTAAAGGTTGTAATCTGAAGAAAGCCAATTCCGCTGTGTGGTCATTATTATAGGCATGTACTATTAAGTAGGCTACCTAGTGACCCTTTGGGTCAATGCTTTGAGTTTGAAATGCAGTTTTTTCCTGTCTCCGTGGCCTGTCAGCATGTACAATATTTGAAGGAAGTTCAGTTAAAGCGCAAAAGCTGCATTCCAGAAAGTGTCTGGTCTATGTAAAATCACATTGACTACTCCTAGCTGTATCCAGAGTTTTTGTCCTACTATACAGTAGATAACCCAAGACTTCCCTCTTGATGACATCCTCTACGTTCCACAATTGATGAATGGTAACCTACAGTCTATAGTATCCACCAATTATTTCACTAAATGGAAAGGTCAAACAGGAAAATATGCTGAAATAGAGTTGAAAATATAGTTTTTGTCTGTGTTAGACTTTTTTTTCGCATTTTTTTCCCATTTCCAGGTGTGTCCACAATTTATAAGGAAATGGTCATTTTAATTGACACTTATAACTTGACCATGGAAAGTTATAAAGTTTTAAAGTCCACTTCAAATCTTTTTTTTTTGTTTGATCACTAATAGATACTATAGAGATAGGGGAGAAGTGTGTTTATTGTACTCACTATGTTGTCAGCCTGGTGATATCTCTTCTCTCCGTGTTCGCAGAGCCAGACAGTTTCCAGACGCGGTGAAGCTCTGAAAGAACCTGAAGGACAGTGAAAAAAGCCTGAAGAAAAAAATAAAAATAAAATAAAATGAATATTCTTGTTGCGACTTGGTGAGGACCCTCTTTGTCTGAAAAAAATCTGTTCTGGAAGTCAGTCAGTATCCAGGCTGCAAAAGAAAACCCCCCCTATCTATCGGATGATGTCTGATGAGATGCTGTCCAGGACACAAGTTCAACATCGATGCCTTTTAGACTTCTTCGAAAACATCTAGAAGAGAGGTGCGTGCATGTTGCCTATACTGATCCTCACTCATTCTTTCCTAACATTTCTGTTTCCTCACTCACTCTGACTCTCTTGGACTGATTTGTGATTGACTGGCTCAAAAGTGGGTAGGGGAGTCTGCGTTTCGCCTGCTTCAGTGCCTGGGAGAGCGAGCCTGCCAGGCTTGCTGTGATAACCCTCAAACCCAGTGGGAAGTCTGGGGGGTTGGGGGTGGGGCAACACACTATAGGGAGAGAGAGAAAGAGAGTGTGTTTATTTGGATAGATTAGAGCAGTCAGGGCATGCTGCCCGAAGCACAGCCCCTTTATATAACTACTGAACATTTCTTCACTTTCCAAGATAATAGAGATGAGGAAATGAGTCAAAATAAAGATATTTACTTTTAATTAAAGCAAGAAAAAAAGGGTGATCATAGAAATGCAAAAACCTACAGCAATTAGGGAAGAGTTCTGCCAACCTAATTTAGAAAAACAACGCCTTATGACTCCACCATATATACAGTGCCTAGACAAAACACAGAGCTGTGAAATTAAATAGTTGAGGGCCGGGGCTGGGTCACGTAAGCTTAGGGTTGTTTTAGATTTATTCTAGGGGGCCGGGATAACACCGGAGTGGCCCTTTGGCCTTTTGATGAAAAGCAGAAACGCTCACTGCTTTTGCAAAAGCTAGGAAATGAGGATGGGGGAGCAGCGAGTAATGTGGCGGGAGAGAGAGACGCCATCAGGGGACTGATAAGAGGCAAGAGGGGCCCAGTTCAAAGGGTGAAATTAGTATTTCGATATCTGTTCTCATTTTTCCTTCTTTCTTTTTTTTCTTTCTGGGTAAGCTTGTTTATTTCTGTTTTGGGCAGATATGTTCTCTGGAGGGAATCTTTTGAAAAACATAAAAATAAACGTCAAGTGTGATAAAAAAAAATGTCTCATGACACTTGTTTCCCCCTGTGTACACGAATAGGCTGTTGGGAGGGACAATTTAGAGGCTTTGAAGGAATGGTGGTGTGCTGTATATATGCTTTGTGGTGATATATAGACGACTGCGATTATAAGGCAAACCCCCATTTTTTAGGATGCGTTTGGGAAAATAGCCTAGTATTATAACACAACCACATTGTTTGGGATATTTCCATCAGAAGAACATCTAGTCTTACAATCAGGGAAATAAGCCGTTATTCCACTCTCAATGCCATGGAGATTATTGTTTATAATGTCTGTGTGTATGTTGGGTTCCAGGAGGTTGGTAGAGGAAGAGCGTTCTTCCTGTCCTTGGAACCAGGATATCCGTTGTTGTATCCACAGTCTAAGATGAGGTGTCCCCACTTCCTCCATTCTTTTTTTTTCTCATGTCCTTTAACCTCTTGTCCCAAAGATAGCAAAGAGAGGGAGGACTAGTCATCATCTCTAAAGAATTGGTTGCCACCTGGGTTGCCACGTACGAAGACTGCTTGTTTGCAGGTCAAACATTTGCTATCAATTCACAGATACTGTATATACTGTGCAGCAGGGGTGCCCACACCTTTTTGACTTGAGAGCTACTTTCAAAATGACCAGCTCAACAAGATCTACACATCAAAAGACATCCATTTCAAGGACCCCAAGAAAGTTTGAGCTTTGAAATAGTGGTGACTGGTGATGGTGTTACTTACTGTTATAGTGTTCAAGAATAATGCACTTATAATGAAAAATGGAGGGGGAGAATTGGAAGCTACGACTGACGACTGAGTATTTGGGGTATGAGTTGACAGTTCGTGATGTTGAATTTAGTCTCTTGCACCCAAAGCTAATAACTTTCATGTTTTTGACCACTATTGGGAAAGAGAACTGGCAAAATGTTGGTCAAAATAACAATTATTATCCATTTTCTAATTGTGTAATTGATGTTTAAATATAATTTACAGTAACTCTTGAGAGTGTAAAATTAAACCAAATGGACCCATAAGGGTCCATTTGGTTTCATTTTAACACTCTCAAGAGTTACAGATCTATAAGGTCCAAGTGCTGGTGGTACTGTAATGTGATCTACCAGCACAGCCTGTGTGATCTACTGGTAGATCACGATCTACCTTTTGGGCACCCTTGCTGTACAGTATGTATCGGTATGTACCGTATGTGTGTACCAGGCATGGCTTGTTAGTATCGCCCAGTCTATGTACAGTAAGTCACTGATTGACTGGCCAACCAAATACCATTTTTAAACCGTGCACACCTTTAATTAAAGGTTTGTGTGTGTCCCTGTGTCTGCCTGTCCCTATGAGCGTTTAAATTAGGACCTTAAAGCCTGTTGACCCGCCGTTGAGCAATATTACTTAGGAATTACTTTGCAGATACCGAACCGTTCCAAGCTAAACACATTACACGAACACACACACACAACCACTCAGTCCACGCTTACTGCATATTAGATAAAATTTCGATTGAAAAGTTCAAGGTTACTTTCAAAATGTTGCAGGTTGCTGCAGGTTGCTGCTTGAATGCAAAATCAAGAATTTCACATTAGTGTCGAAATCCTGCAAAACACTACATTACAAGAACCACTCTACATATTATTATTACTTTTATGTTTATCATTCACCTAAGTCAATTTAGTCATGAAAATTGTGTTGTTGTTTTTTACATTATAGCTATTACTGTCAAGTAGCTGTACATCACTGTAATGGACCCAAAATGAGCAGATTATTTGACGTCTAGACAAAGTGGAATGACATATGTGATGGTAATGGAGTCAAACAATGCTTCTGTTGCATAGTCATGCCCAGGATGGCCTGTCCAGGTTTTTCCTGTCTGCGAGTAAGACAGGAACCAGCATTCATTCAAGCAGTCAACGACCAGTACTCATTCTTAAAGAATTTATCAAAACATTTTATCTTCCTTAACAACAATACAATATGTCACAGAAAAATCACATAGTAATTTAAGAGAGGTCTGGCTCATGTTCTGTTCTATGAGTTTTTTTTCTTCCTTTTTTTAGTTTTCTCTTTTTAAGTGAGTGCAGCATAAATAAATTAAAAAAGCAGTCAAGAGGGAGAAGGTAAATATTACATTGTTCAAAATAAGGCTGGGCAATATATCGGTATTATACCAATATTGTGATTTTGGATATTACATATATTGTCTGGTATTTGGGATATCACAATATCATATGACATAAGCAAAGTCTTTTCCCGGTTTGAATCACTTAGTTAAATCCCATTTTATACTTAAAAAATAGCGAGATCTGCAAGCTTGCATCATCACACATTTGTAGACCTCTTGTTTAATGTTTTGTTGCTATTAAAACACATGAGAAAATGATTACAATACAACTTTATCATAAGAATATTAATAGAGGAATTTTTTTGGGAAAAAAAACAATATTGCGATATTTGATTATGTCCATATTGCCCAGTCCTAGTTCAAATAATACATATGAGGACAAGAGACAAAACAAATGTAACCTCGACACTGTTAAAAATCACATCCATAAAACTCTCTTTTCAAAAGTGTCAAGAGTTACAACTACTGTTAAAGTTCATCATAAAACCACTAATGCCTCACAAGTTTCATACAATGTACAAAACAAAAAGAAAAAGGTTCTGTGTTATCTGTTTGATACAGTACAAAGACATCATTCCATTGAATTGACCAGTAAACAGAAATGGCATGGTTCTAAGCACCAACCTGTTGGTTTGAGTTATTTATAGTCATTGACTTACAGTATCTTTATACATCCTTCTATGCAGTGTAATGAGGGGATGGTGACGCAAGGAGGGGTCTAGCACCATGAAAATTAAACCTCCCCCTGATTGCACGCCCCTATCCAAATATTGTGACAATTGTCAAATTTCAAAATATCTTTCAGACCCGTATCGGGTGAAAGTTCTATCAATATGCAATAAATATATTTAAGAAAACAACCATATACAGTATGAATAGTCACAATTTACAATTCTTACTTTACTCTGTAGTCAAAAAGAAAGCAAAACAGCAACAAAAAGAGGTATAAATGTGGGAAGATATTCCCATTGTAATAATTAAAAGTGGAAAAATGGTATCTCATGTATTACAGCAACCACATCAAAGATAACTTTGCTGGACTTGTATGTAAAACACATTTCACATGTACAACTAGATTTTCAGTTAAGAAACGCTTCTAGTAAACCTGAAAACAAATTGTGGTGTGCACAGACTTAAAGGACCATACCGGTGGTCTGCCATTGAGTACAACTCACAGTGTACTGTGTACTTGGCATTAATGCTGACCATTTTACCATAGTTTGAATGATTTTCGAAGAAGCCACTGGAAACCATAGATTTCAGTGTGTTATGAAATCCATTTGTAGAGACTGAGAGGAAGCGATTTGAGAAGTGATTCAACACAGTGAACATTATTGCGCTTATATTAATTGATTTACTTTTAAATGCCTCTTAACCACTTGAGCCCTAGCATAGCATCCCTATTCTGGGCATGTCATATTAGGCAAACATCAATTAAAAATAGAACATTAATGTGATCCGACGCATTGTGAGCTGGTATATTGGCTACTTTCCTTGAAGAGATTTGGTGCAGAGTGTTAAAGGTTCAAGTGGTTAAAGGTCCCTGGACGGCTGGAGAAATGATTAATTTACAAAACCAACGCAAAATCTTTAAATAATGCCATAGTATACTGCGTCTAAGCAATGTTTATGGCCAATGATGCAGGGCTTAAAGTTCTCAGTCCTGGGGACGGATTTCAGTCTTGAGGATTTCATAGAGGTCATTTAATGACATCACTTCAAATTATTTAAAGAAAAATATTGATGTTTTATTGTTTGTCTTAAGCCCTGAGGATGTGAAGATGTGGCATGCAATGGCAACGGTATGGTCCTTTACAAGAGCCAGGGCAAAACATCTACAAAGGGCACATCATAAGGGAAACCCTATTTTTAATGATAATCTGTGTGGGTCTGAAAATTAACACCTATTTCCAAACATCAGACCCAAACTAGCCCCATCCAGGAAACCAAATTGTTAGACTGCAGACCATTATTATCACATGTGTAATGAATTTGAATGTGTGTGTAATCTTCATTTTCTTTATGTGAAAAAGAAAAAAAAATAACATTTTAAAAATGTTAAAACTAAATGGAATACTTTACGGCAAAATGTATTAATATTGTCAGTAATTATAGAAAGAAAAAATAGAAAACATACTGTATTTTTCCAATTCAAAGCTAAAAACAAAAAGTTGACTTACTGTAAATAAATAAATCACAGGCCAAAGCTCTGGAATGCGTGACGGTGGCATCAACTATTATTTGTCCCTTAAGGCTACAACAAATAAGCATGAAGTCTGATGAATAGATTTCCCCCTTGCGGATTTTGCTCTACAGTCTAGATGATTGCATGTCCCACGTGTCATTTCTGCTCACTTGGACATGCAAAACAAAACAAAAAAAGGGTAGGGGTGATTATCCAGCTTGGTCGGCACCCCTGTGCACGCCAGTGTATTCTGTATATGAAGTCATAATTTACACACATTTACGTTCTCTGTAATCCAGAGAGAAGGACATGGATTCAAAAGAGGTATGACATTGGGAAAATATTCCCAATCGCAAGACAAAACAAAAACTATATACTGTATAACGGATCATACTTTTGAGATCATTGTACCAAGACAATTTTGGATTATGCAAAAAGAAAACGAAAAAAAAAAAAAAAAAAATCACCACATTTCTACAAGATTTCCAACTAAGAATGAAACCATATTAGTCCTCTAGTAAACCCGTATCTTAGAGAAAGTGAAAAAGTTCTTGAATCGCTTTTTTTTTTCTTTCTTTTTTTAAATACTTACATAAAACATTTGTGAGTGTGTGTTCAATCAGCTAATTACCTCTTTTCTAAATACAGTTCACAAGGCCAATGTGGTGTACTTCTAGGCTGGTAAAACTTTTGAAATATCTAAGTCAGAATAAATAAGATTGGAGTAGCACCTCAAAGAGTAGGTTATACAGACAAGGGCGTACCTGAATACGAAACAAAATAGGAACCAGTATGATGCCATTGTGACAGTCAGCTACTTTGCAGCAATTCCCCTGCTGGTACCATACAATCACAGCAAATTCATGGACACATAGAACAACTAGATTGGTATAAAAACATTGGACTGGATTTGCATAAAAGTACCTGAATTAATACACAAAACTGGCTACTTGATGCTTTTGAATCACAGCAGTGCCCGTTGAACATATATACGACCTGATTTCCAGTGCTTGGAATGCTCACATTTTTTTGTCTTTTCACATGTCTAACATGTTTTTCATGAGTAGTACCAGTCTAGTCATTCTATTTCAACACAAGTCCAATCAGTGGCTTGTATGGGGAAGACGGTGCGCAACAAATTGAATCAGCTGAGTGTCCATACCTTATTGTGTGATGTAAACAATGTTGAGTAAACATGATTGGCTGTTCTGAAAGCAGTTGCAGTAAATAGGGTGCCTTCGAGACATCGTTTGTGCTGCT